>PVJD01015562.1:0-24440 GCA_004026545.1 Mormoops blainvillei
CCCCCCCCCCCCCCCCCCACTTTTCAGCTTTGCTCTGAGGCAGAACCATAGCTGGAGGGAGAGGCCGCAGCTTAAGCTGCTAAAACCCCAATAAAAACCTTGCTATTTCTAGCCAGAGGAAGCATGGAATGGAGCTGGGCAGAGTAGAAAGTGAAGGGCAATCACTAACCCTGAACGATGCATGTACAGGACTTACCCGAAACAGATTAGACCCAAGAAATTAAGCTTAGATATGAACCACTGAACAGTATGTGAGACGGTACGTAGAATCCAAACCTGAAATGACTGCCTCTAAAACAAAATACCTATATTTTCCAGAGGATCATAGCACAACACTCAGAAGATCCTGGATAAAATCTGAAATCACTAGAAATACGAAATACTAGGAAACACAAATCATTCTCCAGGGAAACGGCAATCAAGAGATGCCAGTTCTAAGTACTCAGGTTATAGTTACCATACAAGAATTTTAAAGCAGCTATTATTGCTCTTCCAGGAAGTAAAGCAAAATTACCTTGAAATCAATGCAATGACAGAGAATCTCAGCAGAGAAATAGAAATTTTGTAATGAAAAAAATAAAAAAACCATGTTACATAAAACATCCAGTGGATGGGACCCACAGCACAATGAATATGACAGAGGAAAAAGCCGGTGAGTAATTTAACCATTCTAAAGAACAGAAAAGGACTGAAAAATAAGCAAATGAAGGGCTACATGGACTTTTTAAAAATTTAAAGGATCTAAAAAAAAAACCAACCATGTAATTTGAGGCTGAAAGGAAACAAAAAAGGAAACTAAAGCAGGAAAAATGTTGAATAATGTCCATAATTCTTCAAAGGAGTAAAGGAAACAAATTTATAAATTCAACCTCAGTGAAGCTAAAACAGAACAAATTCAAAGAAAACCACACCTAAGCACAACAGAATAAAATTTCTAGTAATCAAAGATCAAAAAGGTTATTGAAAGCAGCCTCAGAAAAGCAATATATTTAATGCAGAGAAACAATGATTCAAGTAACCACACCATTCTCAGAAGAAATCACAGTTGTCAGAAGAAAATGGAACAACAGCTTAAAAGGCTGAAAAAGAATAACTGAGCCAAAAATTCTACATTCAAAATATGTATCTATATACTGGAGGAATAAAGGCAAAATAAAGACATTTCAGATAAAAGATAAGAGAATTAACAGCTGATCTGCACTTTAAGAAATGGTAAAGGGAGTTCTTATAGCTGAAAATATTTAATAAAGAGAAAGAGAAACATTTCTTCAGGAATGAAGACAGCATAGGGAGTGATAAATGTGTAAGTATATAAAAATTATTTTCCTCTTAAGTATTTTAAAATGTGTTACTATTTAAAACAAAAATTATAACATTGTTGGGGTTTGAATGAATGTATACATAATACATATGACAACTATAACATCAAGGTTGGTAGAGAGTACAGAGACCTATACGGTTACAAAGTTCTATATTTTATATGAACTGATGATATTAATGTTAAATATACAAATCTAATTTTTCACTGTTTATTGTCATGTTAGCAAGCAAAAACTAACGTAAAAAGGAATAATTAAAAAGGCAATGGAAATAGTGAAAGGGCAACTGAAAAACAAATTTTAAATCAAATGATACAAAAGGCCACAGAAAGAGTAAAAAGAGGGGAAAAGCCCAGAAAACAAATAATACAATGGCAGAAACCAACCATATCAATAATTACATTAAATACAAATATTCCAATTAAAAGGCAGGGAGGGATATCAGAATTTTTTTTAAAAAGCAAACCCAAGTACATGCTACCAAGAAAGGCATATTTGAAAGATTCAAACAGGTTATAAGTAATAAAAGGATAGAAACAGATATGTCATGCAAAAAATAAGGCTGGAATGGCTATTTTGATATTAAATGAAATAGACCTGAAGACAAAGAGCACTACCAGAGATAAAGAGGGCATATTTTATAGAAAGAGTTCCTCAAAATTTAGGAAGAAATTGAGAAATTTAAAGGGCAATAACTCCACAATCATAGTAGATTTTAACACCTCTTACTCAGTAACTAATACAGTAACACAAAAACAAATATCAGTAAAGACAAGAATAAGAACAATACTATAAATCAACTTGATCTGACATGTCTAGAATATTATATCCAACAATGGAAGAGTATATAAATTTTAAATGCACACAGTAGTGCATCACCAAGATAAATATAACTGACCATAAAACAAGTCTAAATAAACTTAAAAGGGATGAGATTACAGTGTCTGTATTCTCCTACCACAAAAGAATTTGAAATGTTAAAAAGATTATCTTAAAAAATCCCAAATTAATGGAAATTTAACTTTTCTAAATAATGTATGGTTCAAAGAAGAAATCATAAGAGAAATTAGAAAAATCTGTACTGAATAACAAAAATGCAACATAGCAAACTTTACAGGACACAGAGAAAACACTTGTTACATGAATGCTTATATTAGGGGGGAAAAAAGTCTAAAATCAATGACCAAGGTTGCACCATTAGAAGCTAGAAAATAAAAAGTAAGCTGCAAAAAAAGGAAATAGTAAATGAGGTAAAAGCAGAAATCAGTAAAATAGAATACGGAGACATTTAACAAAGCCAAAAGCTGGTTCTTTGACAAGATAAACAAAATTGACAAAAATTACAGCTAGACCATCAAAGAAAAAAAATGAGAAAGCAAATCCCTAAATGAAAAAGGAGTTGCCACCAGACCTACGAACATTTAAATTATAACAAGAGGTTATGAACTCGATGCCAACAAATTCAATACCTTAATTTTATTTTATTTTTTTAACCCCCAGGCATCTTTTCTTAAGAAACCTACTGAAAATATGTCCCACTAATATTAGGGTGTAAACCCAAGGCAGACAAAGACTGAGTATTCAAGAAATAGAGGCCCTACATAGCAAAGTGATGAAGCCAAGTGCATCAGGTCTACAGAACAAACAGTACAGATGGAAACAGTGAGGCTGGAGGGCTCTAGGAAGAATGTCTTCGAAAAACAAAATGAAGTAACTTACAATTACCTGATGCAACTGACCATGCAAAAAATATAGCTGTAGAGTAAATTTTGAAAAATTACCAGAGGATATACAAAGAATTAACAATAGATACAGAGAAAAATAAAGACTTAAAAATTAGGCAACTCCATGAAAAATTTAGTTATCCAAAATACACTACCTAACTCAGTTGTAAACAGTATTTTCATAGTCATAAAATGTAAATACTAATTTCTTATTTAACTAAAAATTAGATGCTTTTCAAACATTCAATCCTCACAATAATACTATGAGGAAGGTATCTACTCTATTCTTACTTTATCAATGAGGAAGATATGGCACAGAGAGGTTAAGTAACTGGTCCAATGTCATAGTGCTTGTAAGTGAGAAGCCAAGATTGAACCCAACAGACAAGACTATGAAAATCATGATCTGAGAATGGAAAGCAGGACATGTAAGAAACCAAAGTAAAAACAATAAATCAACATGTAGTTGAAGATACATATATGCATGTATTAAAAATACAGAGTTAAGCCCTGGCTCGGTGGCTGAGTTGATTGGAGCATCATCCCTTACACCAAATGGTTTCAGGTTCAGTCAGGGCACATACCTAAACTGAGGATTCAATCCCAGGTCAGGGCAAGTACAGGAGGCAACCAACTGATGTTTCTCTCTCACATCAATGTTCTTCTGTTTCCCTTCCTCTCTCTCTAAAAGTCAATAAACATATCTACCGATGAGGATTTTTTTTTAAAAAAATACAGAACTGAAGCAGTTAAAAAAAGTTAAAGATTGCTCTCTTTTTAGGAGAAAGACTTGAAGGACAACAAAGATGGAAAAGTTAGCTGCTATTTCTTATTACTTGTCTTTTGGTACTCTAACTTTTGAAACTATGCCTGCATTATTCTGATTTTTAAAATATAAATATATAAAACATATATATAATATATATGTGTATACACACAGATACACACACACACACACACACACGTGAAAGAAAACTTGTCCGAAAACTGAATTCAGCCCCTGAACTACGATGTGGGTTCTGGACAATCAATCAGCCGAGGGCACGTTCTGGCGAGGCAGCTACCAGACTCGCACTGCACCATCCACGCTTTCCAGGTCTGGCATCACCATGAATAAAAGAAAGTTAACTATAATAAAAGTTCTATTTCCCAGGATCTTTGACCTTCACTCAGCTGATAGCTTTATGAGTAATAAAATAAAATTTGTCCTTTAAGCTTTGCTGGAGGACCTTAAGCTTTACAAGTAATAAAATAAAATTACAAGGCTAAAAAATGATCACTAACTACACTTCCACAACATCTGGAAACAGTTCTTCCTTCTTTCCATAGGTGGACCAAATAACCTAACCATGGTTAAATATCTTGCAATTGCAAGCGACCAATCAGATGAGGAATTATGTAACACCAGAATTCATCTAAACAGATTCCTTGGCACTACTCTAAAAGCAAAATGCAAAACTACCTAAATTATGGATATCAAGAATATCAACCTTGTATAAGTTAGCCAAGACACAGCTACTTTTCCATAACAGAACTCTAGAAAACTGTTCACTTTATAAACATAATATACCAGTAACCTCATGCATACTCTTGAAATCATTCAGAAAAGGCATTCATTTATTTCTTCAGTAAGTACTATTTAGTATGCACCTATACTGGGCTCTAAAATATACTGTATATATAAACAAGACAAAACTAAACCCTACTTCCCACTGAGTTTACAAAATACATACCATGGAGTAAGGTCTATGATAGGTTTATGTGTTCAGTGTTAAAAAAAACCCAGAACTTGGTCCTAAAGGGTGGGAAATGGAGGTATGGAGGCAGAAGGTAAGGAAAGGTTTTCTGAAGAAAAGAACATCTAAACAGATCTGAATAAAGAACAGATATTAGTCCTGGAGCAGAGAAGGAGAAGAGGGAAAATGGGAAGAATATGTTCAAAAGTCAGAAGGTAAGAGGACCATGGTTTGAAGTGGTGGAAAAGAAGGGTGGGGCAAAAGAACAAGAAGTATTATAGTTCAAATATTTATAGCTCATGGGCAGTGCACTAACGAATCAAGCAAGAGATGAGGTAAGCAGAGGTGCGTGTTGTTCTCTAAAAGTTATAAACAAAAACTTAAAAGGGTCTCAAGGTTATTTCAAGACTCTTCCCTTTTTGGTGATATCACAAAAAAAAAGTCATGCTGATATAAATGAAAGCTCTACCCAAGTGAGAATAAATGTTCTATAAAAACTGTCACTATTGGATTTCTTCAGTCCAAGATCCAACAGGCCACAAGTCCTTAGAGCCTTGATGCTAGTAATGAGGTAAAAACCATTCAGTTTATTTTCTTACTCTCAAAGCCTCTGCCAAACGGCACAATTTCTTTATATAATGTAATGGATAATTCTGGAGTAACATCACAGACGATCTAAACCACAGCACATTCCTAAACTTTTAAAATATTAAGTTGTTCATGTTCAAACAAATCTTAAAAGCAAGTCAAAATCTTGAAATAATCTGAGAGCAAATCTTAGACTGCTGCAGCATTTCCCAACTTGCATTTGGCATGTCTTTAACATTTACCCACACCTTAATTCCAGTTAAGTGATCAAACTTCAGAAAAAACCGTAACAACATGGCATGAAGACACAGACATAGGATGACTTACGATCACATGGTAGGTAGACTAGTTTAATTACAATGATCTTGTCAGTAAATTTACACTTAATAAATGTAAGCGGAATGTATTCCATAGTTATTTAAACTTAAGTTATTTAAATTTAAGATTAAATGTGCTTGTGTGTATCAACCACTTAGCAGAGTTCTCAGCATATTCATGACACAATGCAAAGTCATTATTGTTCTATTATTGCTATACTAGTGTTAATATTATTCATTCCATCAAACTGCTTCATTTTCTTTAAACCACCTACCACTATACGAAATTATGCTTACTCATCTGCCTCTCCTCCACCAAAGTGTGAGCCATGAAACAAGAACTTAACTGTCTTGTTCACCAGCACCTAAAACAGAATTTGGTACAGATACTGCACACATTATTATATATTAAGTGAATACATGAGTTACAGAACCTCTGTCCCATAGTTAATCAATGATATCTTAAAAAATACTCCCATACATTACCTTAAGCATAAATCTGATGAGAGGTGCTTAAAACATAAAATAAGCATATAAACTATCTATAATGTGGTATTTTCATGATATAATGCTAATACATTTAGTTGTTACTGCACAAATATTATACCATTACTAGATCATATGCTGTTCAGGTATATCCAAGCACTGGTTTACTTTTGATTCAGTGTCATTCAGGTATGCTAGTGTAGTTTACTCATTTGTATAATTTTTTTAAATGAGCTGCACTCAACCAAATCAATGACATCTTTACAATTAATACCACTACATGCACAGAAATAGCCAAAGAAATTTTAATCTGGGATCTTCAAAAACAAAATACCCTGACAACACATATTGACAAAATACTAGTCTTCAAACAGTGAAAACTTGGTATAAAACACATCTTAATTTCCTCAATTACAGTTTTTAAGTTTAAAAAATATTTTAAAGATGAAATAAAGCTCAGACATTCACAGAGCCCTGAAGCACCTCTGAGAAAAAGCACCAGAAGTACAAGGACACACAAAAACATAATTAAATATAACAAGTTCTCTAATACGGTGTTTATCAATTTTTCCTCTGCCTTGATGTTGATGACAAATGCAAGAAAGTCGCCACACCTCCCTCTTCCAATTACAGTTTTATAGGATTTTTTACATTAAAGAACAGGATTTTATGAGGCAAACGAACCAGAAAGGTGTGGTACAGAACCTTAGAAGAGAAGTAAACCGGAAAAAAATAAACAGAAAACTAAGAGAGAATACATTATGGTTGAAGAACTAATCATAAGAAGGTCCTGGACTCCATCAATGCAGTTTTATGCACATCAGTCAATGTATAAAAATTAAGGGGGTAGGAGATGGGAATTGCTAAGATATGGTACTGTAAAATATAGGAAGGTCAATGAAAGGAACATGTATGTTTAGAATAAAATTTTTACCTCAAAAATCCAATAAGCCCACAAGAACGGGCTTATTGGAAAATTATTTAATTTTTAAAATTAAAAAGACTGACTTATACCAAAATTCGTGTTGGTAGAAGTGCAAAATGATACAACTACTTTGGAGAAAAGTCTAGCGGTTTCTTATAAAATTAAATATACACCAACCTTATTGCCCAGTAACTGTATGCAAGAGAAATGAAAACACATCCACAAAAAAGGTTTGTATAAGAATATTCCTAACGGTTTTATCCATAATAGCCAATAACAGAAACAACCCAAATGTTCATCAACAGAGCAATGTATAACTGCAGCATATTCATATAATGTATACAATAAAATAATACTCAGCAATAAAAAGAGATGACCTACCAATATACACAATAACATGTAACAATCTCCGAAACTTCATGCACAGTGAAAGCAGCTTTGCAGGCAATATGCTATTTATGTGATTCTAGTATAGACAAAACTAATTTGAAGTGAAAAAAAATCCAAGTAACAACCATGTAGTGGCTAGGAGCTGAAAGGGAGGAGCCATGAGGAAACTTCCTAGGGTGAGAGTAATGTTTGTTCTATAAGGGAGGTCGGTAAGCTTTTTCTGTAAGGAGCATAATAGCAAATGCTGATTCAGGCTTTACAGACTGCCTCAAATACTCCTTCCTGCCATTGTAAATGAACAGGCATGGCTGGGTTACAATAAAACTTTATTTATGAAACAAAAGTTGGAACTTAGTTTGCTGATTCCTTCTCTATATTTTGAAAGTCATGTTGGTTACACAGGTGTATACATTTATCAAAAATCATCCAATAGTCATGCCTGACTTACGCATTTCACTAAACGTCAGCTTTACCCCAAAGAGAAAGAATCATAAAGAAACATTAAACTTTAAGCTAATGATAAGCATGTGGTTTACAGTGATATACATGTATATCTGCAACTTACTTTGAAACCATCAAAAAAAAAGGAATTGACAGATATACGGTAACACAACTACAGGACTGTTAGCAAGTGCAGACCCTACTTGGTAACTGTACAATTCTTTCAACTTTCCTATATATCTGAAAGGTGCAATATTAAATGTAGAGGAAGGGGGAATTCAGTAAGAGGTCACTAACATGACTCATGCAGTGCACATGAAAGATACACTGGAAGATGGTCAGATAAAGAGAGAAAGTAGCAAATAAGCTATCACAATAGTCCATGCTATTGAAAGCACCAACATTTAAGAAGCACAAAATAAGTTCACCAAGAGAAGTCAAGTCAAAGATGAGTGAAAAGTTTCTTCATATCAGGAATAAGGAAGGAGTTTCAAGGAAAAAGTTTAAACTGTCAATGTAACAAAAAATGAAGCAAAACAAGAACTGAAAAGTATCTATTATATTAAGCAATGGGCAGCCCTGATGATGTAAAAGCGGTGTGGTAAGAACATAAACCAGATAAAGAATATTGATAAGTTCAAAGGAGACAAACAAGTGAAGATCAAAGGAACTGAGCTGTGCCAAGAAAAGAAGGTAATCACTAGAAAACAAAACACAGTAAAAGACTACAGCACTCCTTTAAAAGGGAAAACAAAAGTAAATTACTGCACTTAAAAATCAACATTTATTATCTCATCCAGAACATGTTCTATTGGGCAAGGCAGTTCACCATGGGCCTGAGTGTCCCTGCACATTCTTGTTGAGCGTGACAGTCTTCAAAGCTTATCTATTTCCTGATACTGAGTGAATTCTCGTAAAAAGTCACACAGGCAACAAAGAAGGTCAAGGTTACCATAATATGTTAACTGTCCTCCCAGGGAAAGGAGAACTAGTTTGTTTGCCGTTGCCAACTTGTTTTCTGCCTGCTAAAAAGTGCGGGCCTGGCCAGAGTTCCTCAGCTGTAACCCATTAGTGTATCCATCTAGACCCATCACCTTCATGGGTCCTGGTTGCAAGGAAAACCTATACAAATATGCTGATAAGCATGCAGCTTGCTATGCTATGAGTAATAATCATGTCATTTGTCTCTGACCTGTGGAGTCTCATGTTTTCTGCCAGCAATCATGAAACATTAACGTATCAATCTATTAGCTTATAAATTCAGTAAAATAAAACCTTACAGACTTTTCACAGCTCTTGATATGAACAACAAAGAACTGGTTGATATTCAGGTCGCTAAATAAAACGAGACCCATAGGTGGTCATCAGCAAAAATTAAAATATTTTTAATATTTTATAGTTTACATTTTTCATATTTATTTTTAATCTGCCAGTCTCTATATCTTTTACTTATATAATTCTCATAATAATTCTAATGAAGTATGTACTAATATGAGAAAACTGAGGCTTTAAGATTTTAAGTAACTAAGCCAAATTGTAAACAGCACATCCTAAATATAAGTCCAGATGACTTTAACACATTTTTTAACCATTAGTAGTCAACTTCCTTTCCAGCTGATTTAACAAGGGTAACTCTAATTCTCCAAATAAAAGAGCAAAGTTTGATCCCTGGTCAGGACACATGAAAGAATCAACCAATGAATGCATCAGTAAGTGGAATAACAAATTGGTATCTGTCTCTCTCTTTCTCTCTCTAAAATCAAAAAAAAAAAAGAGCAAAGTATCTAGATCTTCACAGTGTACATACTTCATTATGTTCATAGAAAACCAACATTTGGAAATGTTAACATAATCTTTAAATTTTCTTTAAAAATCTGTGGCCAAGGTGTAGGGAGAGCGGGGTTAAACAAATCCAAACCACCATCTTCAGAATTTCTCATGGTTTTCATATGGAAATGTATGTTTTATTACACTAATATACATTACGAATCTTCTAAGACTATTATCAGCATTCTGGAATACAGTTCGGGAAACTACTGCTAAACTATACAGTGCCAATTTAACTTTTACCTCGAATAATACCTTTGAAATCTTAGTAGTCAGCTTGTTACAGGCACATAATCCTTTAAAAAAACAGAACATCAAAGTTAGAATGTGGCCTAACAGCTTCAAGCCATGTCAATGACTTCACAGTCTGGCAAAATTGCTCACTTCCTACCAAACAAAACTGAATTTCCTATAACACAATGAAACTACCTATCATACCCGGCTCTTTCTGAAATTAGGTTAACAATCAAGGCTTTTTGTAGTTACTCACAGCTTTACTTAACAAAATTCAGACCCATTTAACATTGGAAGGGAAGAGACCACGGAAAAAGCAATTTTCCACAAAAAACTTGTGCCCTGGTTAACAGCAGTAAGTCATTCTGATGGTCCTGGGCATCAAAAGTAACTTTCCAAAACGGAAAGCTAAATTTAAACTCTCTCAAAATGCGATAAATTAACATTGCATATCATTTCACCCCTAAGCATGCTTGCCTGTCTCCAACTTTACAACTGAAATTCTTTATTGCTCAAGTTTATTAATCTTTCCAGAGTTTTTTTTTCTTCTAACAGAGCTAAAGGAAGCCATTCAAGTTGTGTTCGCCATATAAGCCACAGTTGCAGATTGCTCCCTAGATAAATAGTCTACGGGAAACCAATTCAGCTACTTCTCTGGCATATACCTAGAGTTACTGATCAGGCCATTCTGACAAAGCCAGATGAAATTACTATGTAGTAACAAGAATTAAAATCCAAATTTAAACTATGCTAAGATTCTCCAACATGTTGCCTTACAAAGAGAGCAAACTGATGTCCTACCTACTTAAAAGTGAGTCGTATCTTCAGAAGAACTGATTTTGCCCTCTGTCATGAAAGCATGCCTCCACCCATTCAAAGCTAGGACACATGTCCAGTTTGAAAAAAATAAATAAATAAAATATGATATTGTCCACTTCTTTTGAAATGAGTTTTAGAGAGGAAAAAAAAAAGAACCTTAAAACTGGGAAAGCAAATTTCAATATTTTGATATTATAAACTTTTTAAACAAATAATTAAGTCTTAACTAGTCATAACCACTAAAAGCAAATGTGACAATATAACAAATTATTTTAAGGCACAGCTACATCAGTATGAGAACAAGGCACAGCTACATCCAGTATGAGAACATGGTTAATTCTGATAAGCAAAATCCCCAAAGAGAAAGAATTCAAATCAGTTAATGCCATTAAGGAAAACAAACAGGAAAAGGAAAGAAAAGAGACTACAAAAAGGAACAATTCCCACTGGTAAGAGTATTCGGTATTTACTTAATGCATTTTATTTTTTGTTAACGTCTGCAAAAACAAAAAGGCCTTTAAAAAAAATAATAAAACCACCAAACCCATATATACTGACAGCCTGAAAAATGCCTTACACATTGGCAGCAATATTTTTCAAACTGTCCTTAAAAAAAAAAAAAAAAAAACCCTGATAAATTTCCAAAGAATTCAGAATATGGCTCATTTGGAGGTTTTCCAGGATGTAAACCAGATGACATAGAAGCATCATGAGCTTTTATTGTAGAAAAATGCAAAGCTACACTGGGATTTCATCTTTCAGTAGTCTTCACAGTTGTCAAAGTGCACTTATTAACTGAAATTCTTAGTTCACAAATAAGTTTCACATGTGCAAACAGATTTGAAAGGTGAAATCTCCATGAACATGTATATATTTGTAAAATGTCACAAACAGTACTATTAAGTGCCTTATTAGCTGGAACAAAATAGTCAACTATTGCTGAGTCCATCTTTTAAAATAGGGGTTCCAATAATACTACCAGAATAATAGAGGAAAAAATACAGGGTCCAGCATCAATAACTCCCCTTTTGATTATAAAATCTTTTATCACAAAATCATAAGCATAAAATTCTGTAACATAACAATATATTACATTTTAGGTGAAAAGGCCTAATTAAAACTATAAATTATTACACCCATATTATTACCCTACCTACCACACTCAAGCAGGTCTTATTTCTGCAAGACCCTATATATTAGAAAATTTGACACTGAAAATATAGAGGCACACTTTTCCCTCGTTTCAATACACAAAGGTTTACATGGTTAAACTGGAAAACTTTGTACTTAATGAAAAATTATTTTTCTAACAAGATTAGCTTTTTTCTAATAAAACGCCCTGTATCCCCGCACAGGGGAAAAAAAGTGGGGATAGAAAAAAAAAGTCACTTTCATATGTACGAACAAAATGGAAAAGGACAAAGTGACAAGGCTAGCTAGAGCTCAGAGACCAAATCAGCAACACGACTACTCTCTACAGTTGTACAATTTTTAAATGCCCCCCCCCTTTTTTGGCCAAGTCCATATCTGACCCTGAGTATAGCTTACATTTCCTCCCCCTTCCCCCACTCCAATTATGATGGCGATTACCTTCCCACCAGGTATGTGAACTCCGTACCATTCCCAGCAGACATTCCAGTGGAAGGTCTAAGTGTCTGAATCAGGAATGAGGAAATGATCGAGAAAGTGAGAAATAAAACAGGCATAAGTTTTAATGAAGGGGAGGTTGTACGGAGGGGAACAGGGTGTGGATGGCGGTTGGGGAGCTGGGTCGGGAGGGAAAGGTCTAGAAGAGGTGCAGAGACAGGCTCCACAGGAGATGTGAAGAAAGCAGGTCCGGCCAGAAGAGCCACCAAAAAAAAGAAAGAAAGAAAGAAAGAAAAGGCAGCACATCCCCTCCGGGAATAATCCGAGAAAAGGAACTCTCGGGGGCACGGCGGGAGACAGTCCTGGGGACCCCCCGAGACACAGGAGGCCGGGGCTGGGGCCAGGAACTCACCACCTGGTAGCGGCCAGTCGCCGGCTGGTGATAATCCATCCTGCCCGGGTCGGGATCCGGCTTCCGAGCCGGCGAGTCCCCTAGGTGTTCGGCCCCCTCCGTCACCCCCGTCGACGACGACGTTGCCGCACAGTCCCTTCCGCCGGTGTTTCTGCCTCCGCGGTCAGCGGGACAGGCCGCTTCACTTCCTGTGGCTCCCGCGGCAGCCGCGGAGACCTCCGCGTCAGCAGGCGCTCGGTGAAGCTCCGGAGCGCCCCGCGCGCTACTGAGCATGCTCGGGACGGTCGCGCATGCCTGCTGGGTCCTCCGGCGTCCCATCCGCCGCGCGAGTGGAGGGGGCGTTGGTTGGGTGGGAGGAGATGGAAAAGTAAGACAAGTCACTGGGAGCTGTGTAGGTTGTCAGCCGGCCGAGAGTGGGCGGTGACAAAAGGAGGCGGGGTGGAGCGGGTCGGAGATCGCCGTCCTTGATTGGTCTGTTCTGTTGGGCAGCTTTCGCGCTGGCACAGGCTGGTGCACAGTCACACCAGGCAGAAACAGATGTGGAAAAGGGAGGGAACGCATTCCGAGAACACCTGGGGACCTGCCTCTCATTAACCAGCATTTCCTCATATTACTCACCAGGTCTGGGACAATGCAGGGAGATCCATCTCCAGAAGATTTCTAAAACGCTGATCATCAGTGAGATAAGAGGCGTCTTTAAAGTATTTTTGTCGTTGTTGTTTTCCTTTTGGTACTGAAAGATTTAAGAATCCAACAGGGACCCTTCAGCCATACTCATACGTCTCACCACGGAAAGAGGCCTCGAGAGCCCTAGGTTACTGGGAGGACACAAGAAAATAATGAAATTATGGGAACTATTTTTGTGGTTACACATCAATAATTCGGAAGAGTTTAACAGCAAGGAATCACTGTGTGTGTAACATTGTAAGACGCTCTCAGTGTGTGGTTAACCACATGTGACCTGTGTCGGCGTAAGAAATGTCCAAACTTGTAGACAATTTTTAGAAGACTTTATCTAAGCCTAATTGATGAGATATGCCAGTTAGCAAGATCTCAACTACTCGGGAAAGTAATAGTTTTGCGGCTCCTTTTATATATTTGATATTAACGAGAGGACTTAAAGAAGATTAGGGAAAGCAAGGTGGGGATTGGAGTACAGGACTTGTTAAAATCATGTGCTGTCTTGATGGTTCATACCTCCTTTGAAGGGTGTTACTTCTGGTATTTCAAAGGTGTGTTAATGCAGATGCATGGGAACAATGGGCAGGGCTGGTTTAAAACCTTTTACTAAAGTTACATGACTGGGTGATGACTGCCCACCATGCCCTGCCCAGTTAGGAATTTATGATCAGATCACCCTGTGAGGTTACTTTCCATAGAACCCCCCCTTTTTTTTTAATCCACTCCTACTGTGTGTGTATCTCCCACAGGGCATAAAGTATGTTTCTCTATGGAGTAAAAGAATGTGATTGGCAGCGTAGGTCACGGACCTTTTAACGCAAAGACCTGCTTTCTTTGCAATGAAACTTCAATACGATCCCACGTGATTTGGCCCAGTTATCTTTGCTTTAACTCCTGAATCACCAAAGAGAATTTCTGGAATGAAGAAGGCCAGTAGATGAGCCTGATCAGTTGCTTAAATTAGAAAATATAAGATAAAGACAAACTTATTGAGATCAACCACCAAAAAAAAAAATTAAACCTTCTTAATAGTTTCATTCAAAACATTCATCAGCTCTTGCTATTTTTGGCATCTTAACAGATCTAGTGGTAGAGAGCATTAATAGGCTAACAATATTAAGAGGTAATGATATATTTAAATTTGTTTAAACTTGCTTTTTTTGAGCTAACTTACTGTATTTTATATTCTAAATAAACATAACATTTTATTGTATTACTGTACAAGAGCTCACCCTCACAATTTCACCCAAATGGAATCACGTTTTAGTGATCAAAGCAACCATCACTGATTTAAAAAAGAAAAATGATTAAGAAAAATAAAAAACATAAATCATTTTGAAAAAAAAGCCAACAGCCGATGTCAGCAAAATGAAATTAGATTGCTACATCACTTATGGTCTGTATGGGTTATTTAGAACTTAATTTTATATGTGCTTTTATTTTCATTAATCATTTATATGTCCATTTGTTTTTCAAATAGACTGCTGCTCTGGACAGAGGCCATTTTTTACACCCAGCTCACGGAGAACGGTATAGAGAACATAGCAATGAAAACCAAAGACCTGGCCAAAAGCAGGCATGCTGAATCCTGTTAGAGTTATAGCTCCTTTCAATTTTGCCCCCCTCCCAAATTTTGTGAAAGTTTTGCTAATCTGGAGAACAGGTGAAGAAATTCAACAAGAACGCATTTTTCTTTTTCCAGTGGGGGAGGAAGAGAAAGAAGCAAAAGTGAAGTGGAATGACATCTAACAATTATTGAACCCTTCTCAGGCTAGAGACTGCGTATCATCTCAGCCTCATAGCAGCTCCACAATGCTGGCACCATTGTAATCCGTGTTTTAACAAATTAGGAAACTAAGGCACTGAGGGTTGAGAAACCTGTCTGGAGCCAAATCTCTAGAAAGTGGTGATACTCCAGACCCTCCACTATATTGAGCACCATGCTATTACACACCCCCCTCGACCCCCTCCCCCTAGGAAACCCTCATTTCTTTCTGTCCATCACTACTGTGGAACTTGTACAGAAGACAAAAAAAAAAAAAAAAAAGTGATGCATCCTAAAGAGCCAAACCAACTTTCTGAAATCCCACCTTCTTGATCTTTTTGAAGCAAATGATTCTTTCTCACCTCACAAAAACAGCCACTCATTTTTTGTTTTTAAACTTTTTATTTATTTATTTTTAGAGAGAGGAAGGGAGGGAAAAAGAGAGGGAGAGAAACATCAATGTGTGGTTGCCTCTCAAGAACCCCTACTGGGGACCTGGCCCACAACCCAGGCATGTGCCCTGACTGGAAATCGAACTGGTGACCCTTTGGTTTATAGGTTAATCCTCCGTCCACTGAGCCACACCAACCAGGGCCCAAAAAAAGCCATTCTGAACTCCTTTTGCCCGTTTCACAACTAAGGCAGTTTGACCTGTAATGGGCCATCACAAGCAGAGGCCCAGAGCTATCCCACTAGGAGCAATTTATGTGGGATGAAATGCAAACAACAATAGTCTTATCGTTTTAGAGGCCTCACGCGACATCCAATATTTTTAACCCCTAATTTGTTGGTAGTGACTGCTCTAGTTACCTAAGGAATTGATGGTGGTGTACCACTATAAATTACCTCAACTGGAATTTTAGAATTTTAGTGCACTACACTAAAACCTCTTGTTCTGGCCTAATTAATTTTCAAATACACAGCCACCAAAATTTTACTAGTGCCACACTACGGTGCTTGGGCAGACATGGAGATAAGCAGACTGATTTCCTGTCAAGAAAGTACACTCTGTACAGCAGCAGGGAGTGTGATTAACCAACAAACTCCAGCTTTTTTGTAGGGGTTTCCTTTGGCTTTCAACCTGAGGCCCTGCTATTTTCAGCGTGGCATTTGACCATTTACTGAGCAGGTAGGGGCACAGGTCTAGCCACTTTTACCTGACACTGGACCCCTTTAAGGGGCAGCCTTTGCTTCAGAGCTCCCTGCTGAACTGGCAGAGATTTTGTCAGCTCTGCAGTATGTTGCAACAACTCTCCCCGCCCAAACCTTTCTACTTTCACAAATGTTAACTCCCAAATGTCTTAAATTTGTAACTTTATTCCAGCACCTGCAACCTGGAGAGTCCAACCTAGACAAGTACCAAGATGTAAAGTAGTAAAACATTGTTAATATTATCAAAATTGTGTTAAATGACTACAACTGTCCTTTTACATGTTGATGTTTCATCTCCAGAATAATTCTCAGTACCTTCCATTGTTAGTATTTTTCTCCTGGGGATATAATGAATCATAGCCTCCCGTTAATAATAACTTTGAGCCCTGGCTGCCATGGCTCAGTGGATTGAATGCTGGCCTGAGAACCAAAGGGTTGCCAGTTCGATTCCCAGTCAGGGCACATGCCTGGGTTGAGGGCCAGGTCCCCAGTACGGGGTGTGCGGGAGGCAACCACGCACACCCCGTTTCTCTTCCTCTCTTTCTCCCTCCCTTCCTCTCTCTCTAAAAATAAATAAATAAAAATCTTTAAAAAAAAGAAGAACTTTGATGTTCTATAGAGTGATGGCACCAGGTCATAAGGTCCTCTTTGCTTGGGACATACCTCCCATCGGGAATCCCTCCTACCTTCCCAAAAGCAGAGACATTCCCTCTAGAAATAACTGATTTCTTATCTTCCTCCATATTCTCCTCTTCTAACCAGGTGTGCTAAGCTGTATATACATGCATCTTTGTTGAGATTCCCATTAGTTAAAAAGCAGTAGACATGCCTTTGCCTACAGATGCCCATCTGCACAGGCATAAATCATGGCAAATGTGCCATATTTTCCTTACTTTTTCAGTGATTTTAAATTTCTTATCACTTCCTATACAACATAAAACTACTAAAGTAGTTCTTGATGGTTAGTGTGGCGATAGATCCTAATAGTTAATTGCATTTGGAGTATGTATGATTTTGTATGTTTAAATGATTAAAAAGAGGTAAAATTACATTATCTGAAGAGTTCTATCTCTGCCTAATAAAAATTCAGTAGCCATTATGTTTTATATATTAAATTCCAAAGTATATTTAGAAAATGAAAGAAACTATTATTTGTTTTAGTACATGAAAATAAGCATAATTATTACTCCAAGTTGCATCTCTATTGCCATGTATGTAGATCTTTCAAGAATTCGTAGACTTGAACTTCAGTTTAGCTTCTCATAATCTTCCTTATCCACTGGTTCTGAGATTTCTGTCATCTGTTCAGCCTATATTACATGAGAAAATCTAATGTGAGCATTTTAATAATTAGGTGTCTACTTTCTTTTCCTCTTTTTGTTCTTGTCCAGTGTGATGGAAGAGTCCAAAATACAGCTAATTTTTTTTTTAAATCAGTCTGGGTTCAACCAAAAACAGAACTAATAGATGATATATATTAAGAAATTTAACCCTGACCAACATAGCTCAGTTGGTTGAGCGTCATCCCGCAAAGCAAAGGTCACCTGTTCAACTCCAGGTCAGGGCACATGCCTGGATTGTGGGCCCGGTCCCCAAGAGGCAACAAATCGAAGTTTCTCTCACACATTGATGTTTCTCTCCCTCTCTTTCTCCTTCCCTTCCCTTCACTCTAAAAATAAGTAAAATCTTTTTTTAAAGAAATTTATTGCTGGCTCTCCCCTTTGGCAGCATACCCACACCTTTCCCATCCCCTTCTTCCTTCCCCTGAGGCTCGTTACCTTTACCTTTCCCTCTCTTAAGCTCCAAGGGCTCTTTTCCTTCTGCTACTAGTTTCCTCAGCCTACAAAGCCCAGCTGGTTTACTTCTACTACTTTTGTAACTTTCTAAATAAAAAGAGACAAAAATTTATTGTGAAGAATTGGCCTACACTGTCATGGGGGCAGAATAGGCGAGCCCAAAATCTATAGCACAGACCACTGCAACTCCAGAAGAGTTCTAGAAACTGCTGTCTATGAGCAGGATTTCTCCTTCCTCAGGGAGCCTCAGTTCTGCTGGTAAGACTTTTCAGTGCATTAAATCAGGCCCACCTGGATTATAGGGGATTTCCTCTAGAATCAGTGAACTGATTTTGGACTTTAATCCAAAAAGATATACTTTATCTTCATGGCAACGTTTACATTAGTGCAGGACTTAATAATTGGGACCATAGCTAGCCAAGCTAGCATACAAAAACAATTATCACATGCTTATTTAAATACTACAAACTAAAATGGTTTCTGTATAATAAAGGATAAAGACAGGAACAAAATAGGAAAAGGGAGGAGGTATCAGAGAGTTAGCTTAGAGATTAAAATAAATTTTCATATTAACTATTTTCTATTGGCTTTATTTTTTATGTGTGTGTGTGTGTGTGTGTGTGTGTGTGTGTGTGTAGAAAGAGAGAGAGAGAGAGAGAGAGAGGGAGAGAGAAAGAGAGAGAGAGAAAGAGAGAGACATATCACCAGGCAACAATTAGAAAAGCTTTGACAAACCCACCATTTTTGTTTTGTTTTGTTCCTCCCTTAAAGGATCGAAGCACAGATTTTATGTGTGTGGCTACCCACTTTGGGCCCCAGTGAAGGGAGGGTGGTGCAGTCTGGAGTTGCGTGAGGAGAGTCTGCTGTGGAAGGCACTGGGGAGAGTCATGGGGGAGTGGCTGTGATTTTCGCAGCCCCAGTATACCTAGGTTCCGCAACAACCATCTTCCTCGAGAAGAGGTAGCCCCTCCCAGGGAAAAATTAATCACCTTATGTTGTGGGATACCACTCCACCACCCTCTGGAAATCCCTTCACCACAAACTCTGTAAACCTGTTTGCTCCACTCAGCACGTTCTTTTTTTTCTTTTTCCTCTTTTGTCAGTTTTGTTCAGTGTTGGTATTCTGTTTGGTTTGTGGTTTATTTTTCTTTTTTTCCCTGCCTTCTCTCCCATCCTGCATTTTAACTCTTGCTGAGAAGACAGCAACATAAGCAGGCTCAGGGGTCATCAGAGACTGGTGGTAGGTGCAGCCAATCCATACACTATCCTGGGAAACAGACTGGTGCTCCCCCCTCAAGGAAGAGCCACAGAAACACCCTTCTGCCATCTGGCAAACCCAAAATCTGGGCTCAGAAACTCTAATAGGGGCCTGGCCCTGCCGTGTACAGGGAGATAACCCTGGTACTCTCAGGCTACAATGGCTCAGGGTAGGTACAATGGCTCAGGGTAGGGAGAACAAACTCACCATCTTCTCTGAAGTCTGAAAGGCACCTGCCATAGGAGATCCAGGAATCACAGCCCCTTGTTTCCTCCAGAAACCATCCCAGAAATAGTCTGCAACTAGCCTAAGATTGACAGCAGGCCAGCAGACAAAGAATGGCAGAGGTAAATCCTGTGGCAACTTGGAACATTAGCTGACACACCCCTCGACCTAGTGCTGATAAAGCCAGCTTTGCAGAGCAGCGTGGCCCAACCTGGGAGTAGCCAAGCCCGGAGGAATCAGCCACAAACTGTGGGTCACCTGTAGCTTTGAAAAGGCAGCCAAGGGCCAGATGTGGACAGCACCTGATGTTGGCTTATACCAGACTCAGACATCAGAGCAAGATCCAAAGAGAGGAACCAGAAGACAAGATCTAAACTGAGCTGAGGCAAATCTCTTTGGTTCTTTTTTCATTATCTTAGCTATTTTTTTTCTTTTTCATAGCCATTTTATTTATACTTTCAATCTATTTTTTTCTTTTATTTTTGGTGCTCTAATTCTTCTTTCATATCTCCTATTCTACTCTCACAGTACTCCACTGTTCCCTTCTCTGCATTTATTATTTTTGTTACTATACTGTGTTCCTTTTCCCCATTTTCCTTTTTCAATTCATTATGAGTAGTAGCTCTCTTCCCCTTTCTCCTCTCATTATCACTTTTCTTTCCTTTGGTCTTCTCATATTCTTATTCCCTTTCCCCTTTCCTACTATTCTATTTCTCTCTATGCTTTTATTATTCTTTATTCTCTAGCTGTTGATATTGCTGTGGTTGGCAAGGGGTTTGCTTATTTTGGTCTGGTTTTTTGTTGTTTTACTTTGTTTTGCCAGCATATATACAACAGCTCACAGCACGCAGTGGGGGTTGAGCCTCTTAGCCAGCCAGACAGAGGCAAGCTCCCACCAATGAATGGGCCAGTAATAAACAGGACCAGAATACCACAGGAGAGTCTACATAACCCACACAGGGCTCATTCCTAGAGCATCCAGATCAGGAGATAAAGGAGTCTGCACCACTGGGTCCCACAAAACTCTTAACACAGAAGGCCACTCCACAAGACAGAGTCAAATCAATATAATACATAGAAACAAACACAGAGACAACTAAAATGGGGAAACATAGAAACAACCCCCACATGAAAGAAAAGGAGGAATATCCAGAAAAAGAGCTAAGTGAAAATAAGGCAAGCAATTTTTCAGACATAGAGTTCAAAATAATGTTTATAAGCCCTGGCTGGCGTGGCTCAGTGGATTGGGTGCCAGCCTGCAAACCAAAGGGTCACCGGGTCAATTCCCAGTCAGGGCACATGCCTGGGTTGCAGGTCAGGTCCTCAGTAGGGGGTACACAAGAACCAACCACACATTGATGTTTCTCTCCCTCCCTCCCTTCCCCTCTCTAAAAATAAAATATTTAAAAATAATAATAATGGTTATAAGGATGCTCAAGGAACTTAGGTAGAACTACAGGGAAATTAATGGGACCTTCATCTGCATTAAAAAGGACATAGAAACCTTCAACAAGAACCAGATGGAAATGAAGAATGCAATATCTGAAATGAAGAACACACTAGAAGGAATTAAGAACAGGCTAGATGAAGTTGAGGATCAAATCAGTGAGTTGGAAGACAAGGTAGAAAAAAACACAACAACAAAATGAAAAAAGACTCAAAAAGAATGAGGATAGTCTAAGGGAACTTTGGGACAAGATGAAACATAATAATATTCACATCATAGGGAATATCAGAAGTAGAAGGAAAGGAGCAAAGGTTAGAAATCCTGTTTGAAAAAATAATGGTGGAGAATTTACCTAACTTGGTGAGGGAAAAAGTCATGCAAGTCCAAGAAGCACAAAGGATTCCAATCAAGATCAACCCAAAGAGACCCACTCCAAATCACATTATAATCAAAATGGCAAAATTTAAACACACAGAGACAATCTGAAAGGCAGCAAGGGGAAAATAGCTAGTAACATACAAAGGAGCTCCAATAAGGTGATTAGCTGATTTCTCTGTAGAAACACTATAAGCCAGAACGGATTGGCAAGAAATATTCCAAGTAATGAAATGCAGGGACCTGCAACCAAGACTACTCTATCCAGCAAGGCTCTCATTTAAAATGGAAGGTGAAATAAAGAGCTTCCCAGGAAAATGAAGGCTAAAAGAATATCTCTCCACCAAGCCAGCACTGCAAGGGGTATTAAAGGGACTGCTTTAAGAAGAAGAAGAAATAAAGAGAGAGAGGAACACAAGTACAAAGGGAAAAAATGGCAATAAATAAGTACCTATCAATAATAACCTTAAATATAAATGGATTAAATGTTCCAATCAAAAGACATAGGGTAGCTGAATGCATAAGAAAACATGACCCATATATATGCTGTCTACAAGAGACTCACCTCAGAACAAAAGATATACACAGGTTAAAATTGAAGGTATGGAAAAAAATATTCCACACAAATGTATATTTAAAAAAAAGCTAGAGTAGCATACATATATCAGACAAAATAGACTTCAAAACAAAGACAATACCAAGAGACAAAGAAGGTTACTTTGTAATAATTAAGGGAGTAGTCCAACAAGAAGATATAACTCTTATAAATATATGCACCCACTATAGGTGCACCTAAATATATAAAGACAAGTTTGGAGGACTTTAAGAAAGAGATAGACAGCAATACAGTCAATGTAGGGTATTTTAATACCCCATCGTCAACAATAGATACATCTTCCAAACAAAAAATCAACAGAAATATTGCAGAATTGAACAACACTCTAGATCAAATGGACTTCATTCATATTTATAGAATATTTCACCCCAAAGAAGCAAAATACACATTATTCTCAAGTGCATGTGGATTATTCTCAAAGATAGACTACATGGTAGAACACAAAACAACCCTTAACAAATTCAAGACAATTGAAATCATATCAATCACCTTCTTGGATCACAACGGCTTGAAACTAGAAACCAACCTCAAGAAAAAAACTCAAAAACATTCAAATACATGGAAGCTGAATAACAGATTATTAAATAATGAATGGGTTAAAAATGAGATCAAGGAAGAAATCAAAAAGTACCTGGAAATAAATGAAAATGAGCACACTACAACCTAAAACCTATGGGATACAATGAAGGCAGTACTCAGAGGGAAGTTCATAGCAATATAGACCTACCTAAAGAAGGTAGAAAAATCTCAAATAAACAACCTAACCCTACATCTGAAAGAACTAGAGGAACAACAACAAACAAAGCCCCAAGCAAGCAGAATGAAGGAAATAATCAAGATCAGAGCAGAATTAAATGACATACAGACTAGAAAAACAATTCAAAGGATCAATGAATCCAGGAGCTGGTTCTTTGAAAAGATAAACAAAACTGACAGACTATTAACCACACTCATCAAGAAAAAAGGAGAGAGGACCCAATTGAATAAAATCATAAATGAAAGAGAAGTAACAACAAATTTATGAAAAGGAGAAGTACAAAGGATTATGAAAAATTACTGTGAACAACTATATGCCAAGAAATTGGAAAACCTAGATGAAATGGATTAATTTCTAGAAATGTACAATCTTCCGAAACTGAATCAGGAAGAAGCCAAAAAACTGAATAGACCAATAACAACTAGCAAAATTAAAACAGTAATCAAAACACTACCAACATACAAAAGCCCTGGACCAAAGGGCTCCACAGGTGAATTTTACCAAAAACTCAAAGAAGAACTAACTCCTATTCTTCACAAACTATTCCAAAAAGTTCAAGAACAAGGAAGACTCCAGAGCTCTTTTTACAAGACCAGTATTATCCTAATCCAAAAACCAGAAAAGACACAACAAAAGAAGAAAATTACAGGCCAATATCTCTGATGAACATTGATGTGAAAATCCTCAACAAAGTACTAGCAAACCACATCCAACAATCCATTAAATAGATCATGCACTATTATCAAGTGAGATTTACTCCAGGGATTCAAGGATGGTACAATATTCACAAATCAATAAATGTGATATATCACATAAATAGAATGAAAGACAAAAATCACACAATCATATCAATAGATACAGAAGCATTTGATAAAATCCAGCACCCATTTATGATAAAAATACTCAGCAAAGTGAGACTAGATGGCCCATGCCTCAACATAATAAAGGCCATATAAAAAAAACCTACTGCCAACATCATTTTCAATGGACAAAAACTAAAATTGTTTCCCTTAAGATCAAGAACAAGACAAAGCTGTCCACTCTCACCACTCTTACTCAACATAGCACTGGAAGTGCTAGCCACAAAACAAGAAGATTTGGCATTCAAATTGGAAAAGAGGATGTAAAACTGTCATTATTCGCAGAGGACATGATAGTCTACATAGAAAACCCTGTGAGCTCCACCAAAAAAACTACTTGACCTAGTAAGTAAATTTACTTATGGGATACAAAGCGGGATACAAAGTCAATATTCAGAAATCAGTGGCATTTTTGTACAACAACAATGAACTATGAGAAAAAGAAAAAAATCCCATTTGCTATAGCAACAACAACAAAAAAGGTACCTAGGACTAAACTTAATGAAGGAGGTAAAAGACCTGTATACTCTGAAAATTATAGAATGCTGAAGAAAGAAATTGAGGAAGGTAGAAGTAAATGGAAGTATATGTCCTGTTCATGGATTGGAAGAATTAACATCATTAAAATGTCCATACTACCCAAAGCAATCTATAGATTTCATGTAATTTCTATTAAAATACCAATGGCATATCTCACAGATCT
>PVJD01015563.1:0-24428 GCA_004026545.1 Mormoops blainvillei
GGGAGTGGAGAGGGGACAGCAGTGAATACCAGTGCAAGGATGGGTGCGTCCCCGCGAAGCCAGTGGGCCCAGGGACCACAGCCTGCTGGAGACATCTTGAAGTCACTCCTCCCAAGAGGGGCGTCTGCAGCAACGAAGGACTGGGCAAGCCAAGGCTGTCTTGGTCCGTGCTACTAATGCCACACACCGGGGGCTTATCGGCCACGAGCGTTTATATCTCACTATTTCGGAAAGTCCAAGATCAAGACCCGGACAGATTCAGTGTCTGGTGAGAGCCCCTGCCTGGGTCAGAGTCACTTTCTTGTTGTGTCCTTACATGGCGGAAGGGTCAGGGGGTCTCTCTGGGGTCTCTTTTATAAGGGCACTGATCCTATTCACACCCTGATCAAAGGCCCTCCCAAAGGCCCCACCTCCTAACACTGCCACCTTGGGGGATAGGATTTCAACATATGAATTTGGGGGAGACACAGACCTTCAGACCGTAACGGACACTACAGATGCAGAAAGTGGTGGGGGTCAAAGTAGGGAGACCATCTACCAGAAAGCAGGAAGCAGCATGGCACAGAGGTCCTGGCAAAGGCCTTTCCAGAACTCAGAAATGCACCGCTCACATTTAAAGTAAAGAGGTCCCACGGCAGCACCTCTTGTCACGTAGTGTTCACCGCTTCTCCTCTCCCCCCCCGCCACACCCTTCCCCTGCACACCTTTGAGGGGCCTGCAGCATGAGGAGGAACAAGCAAAGCCCAAAGTGAGTAGAAGGAAAGAAACAGTAAAGGTCAGAGCGAAAACAAATGAAATAAGTCTTAAAAAAAAAAGTGAAAAGATCAGTGAAACCAAGAGCTGATTCTTTGAAAAGATAAAATTGGTAAACCTTTAGCCAGACCCATCAAAGAGAGAGAGACAGACAGAGAGCTCAAATAAATAAAATCAGAAATGAAAGAGAAGTGGCAGCCAACAGCACAGGAATGCAAAAGATTATCAGGAAATACTAAGTAACAACTATCTGCCAACAAATTGAAAACCTGAAAGAAATGGATAAATTCCTAGAAACATGCAACCTTCCAAGGCTCAATCAGGAAGAAACAGAAAATCTGAACCTACTGATAGGTACTAACAAAACTGAATCAGTAATCAAAACACTCTCAACAAAAGCCCTGGACCAGGTGGTTTTACAGGTGAATTTGACCAAACAATCAAAGAAGAATACACACCTATCTCTCTCAAATTATTCCAAAAAAAATCAAAGAGGAAGGCAGGCTTACAATCTCATTTTACAAGGTCAGCATTACCCTGACACCAAAACCAGAAAAAAAGGCTACAAAAAAATTTAATAGTAGGTCCATATCCCTGATGAACATAGATGAAAAGATCTTTAACACAACTTAACCAGCTGAATTCAGTAATACCTTAAAAAGATCGTACACCATGATCAAGTGAGATTTATGGCTGTGTTGCAAGGTTGGTTCAATACCTGCAAGTCAATTACTGTGATCCATCACATAAATAAAGGATAAAAAACATATGATCATATCAATAAATGCAGAAAAAGCACTTGACAAAAGCCAACCTCCATTTATGATAAAAATTCTCAGCGAAGCAGAGATGGAACGAACATACCTCAACATAATAAAGGCCACAATGACAAACCAACAGCTAACATCACACTCAATGGTGAAAAGCTGAAAGCTTTTTATTTAAGATCAGGGAAAAGACACGTACATCTACTTTCGCCAGTTTAATCAACACGGTGTTGGAAGTTCTGGCCGCAGCAATCAGACGAGAAACAGAGGCATCCAAATTGTGGAAAGCAGGGAACGAAGCTGTCATTATTTGCAGGGGACATGATGCTGTCACCTAAAGAATCCACCATAAAACTAATAGAATCAATAAACTCTGAAAAGTAGCAGGATACAAACTTAATATTTAGAAACTGGTTGCATTATTATACACCAGTAACAAACTATCAGAAAGGAATCTAAGAAAATAAGCCTATTTACAATTGCATCCAAAGGAATAAAACACCCAGAAATAAATTTAACCAAGGAGGTAGTAAACCTGTACTCAGAAAACTTTAAGACATTAAAGAAAGAAATTGAAGAAGATACAAATAGATGGAAGGCTATGCTGTGCTCATGGATAGGAATAATTAACATCATTAAAATGTCCATACTACCCCAAACAATCTACAGATTTAATGCGATCCTTATCAAAATACCAATGACTTTTTTCATAGAACTACAGCAAATAATCCAAAAACTTGTATGGAACTGCACAAGACCCCGAAGAGCCACAGCACTCTTGGAAAGGAGAACCTCGTTGGAGGTAACCCGCTACCTGATATCAAACTATACCTAGAAGGCCTCTTTAATTAAGCATGGTACTGGCACAAAAAACCAAGCAGAGATCAATGGAACGGGACCCAAAAAGTAAACCCACACCTATATGGTCAATTCCTCTATGACGAAGGAGGCAAGAACATACAAGGGGGTAAGGACAGGCTCTTCAATAAATGGTGCTGGGAAAACTGGATGGATACACGCAAAAGAATGAAACTGGATCACTTTCTTATTCTGCATACAAGAATAAACTCAAAAGGAATTAAAGACAAAGGTGTGACCTAAAAACTCCTAGAAGAAAACATAGGCACTGAAGTCTTTAACATCGCTCTTAGTAATAATTTTTTGGATGTGTCTCCTCTGACAAGGGAAACAAAAGAACAAATGAACAAATGGGACTAGATCCAATTAAAAAGGTTTTGCACAGTGAAGGGAACCAGTGAAATGAAAAGACAGCTTACTGAATGGGAGAAGACATTCGCCAATGATCTTATCACATGCATGTGATAAGGGGTTAATATATAACCACCACCACCCCAAAATATCAAACAATCTGACTAAAAGCTAGTCAGAGGACCTGAATACACATTTCTCCGAAGAGAACATACAGGTGGTCAACAGACATATGAGAAGATACCCAACATCACTTATCAGGGAAATGCAAATTAAAACCACAATAAGACAACACCTCACACCTGTCGGAATGGCTCTCATCAGTAAATCAACAAGCAAGAAGCATTGGTGAGGGTGAAGGGAGTACAATCCTCATGGATTGTTGGTGGGATTGTACATTGGTACAGCCACTGTGGAGAAGAGTACGAAGTTTACCCCCCAAAATTAAAAAAACAGAACTACCATATGACTCAGCAGTTCCACTGCTAGGTATTTATCCAAAGAAATCCAAACTACTAATTGAAAAAGATATGTTACCCAGTGTCACCCCAATAAATTCAATAAAAAGGAAAAGGGAAAAGAAATGTGTAGCCCTATGTTCATTGCAGCAGTATTTACAATAACAAGATATGGAAGCAACCTAGAGTCCAACATAGAGAATGGATAAAGAAGAGGTGGTACCTATATACAATGGAATATTACTCAGCAATAGAAAGAATAAAATCTTGCCATTTGTGACAACATGGATGGACCTAGAGGGTATGATGCTCAGTAAAATAAGTCAGATGGAGAAGGAAAACCTCACAGATATAGAGAAGAAATGGACAGCTGCCCAACTGGAGGGGTAGGTGAAATGGGGAAAGAAATTAAGATGTAGAACATTCATTAAACATTTACTTTGTAGCAGGTTTTGTTCTAGTTCTTTACATACAACCATTCAATACTCACAGCAATCCTCACTTTATTATTCTGATTTTATAGATGAGAAAACTTGAGGCACAGAGAGGGGAAGTAGCTGACCCAAGAACACACAACTCGGTGTGCTTGGCAGTAGGATGACCTAAAGGCTGCCCACTGTCTGTGCAACATTTTCTGAACTACGTCCCTCCAAAGGGGCCTCCACCTCATCCTCCCAGCTGTACTCATGTCAGTGAGACTCTTGCCTTCCCTTGTCTGAATGTGCCTGGTGTGTCGGTCCCTCTCTCATTCTCCCAGGTCCTCCCCCACCTCCCTCTGCCCTCCTGTTTCACCCTCCCAAGCACACCACCAGCCCTCCTTCCACACCCTGTCGGACCATCTTAGATCACCATGGTCTCTGCTCCCTCCGGACACTGCTGCTACTGTCAATGTCACTCCTTAGTGCTGCAGCGCCACAAGTGATATCTTATCTTTTGGGGACAGCGGTGTCCAAGGAGGACTTTCTGGCATGGCTGATTTGAGGGGGTGGTGCGTTTTGGCATGGAAGAGGTTTTGAAGTCTCAGGATCCAAAGAGTCCTATCAAAATAAAAAGGCTCTATTTTTTTTTAACTTTTTGTTTTGTATTTTATTGTATTTCCTTTTCAATTACCAGGAAATACTCATAGTAGACATCCTGAACCCTCTCCCTTTCTCTGCCCCAAGCTTCTCCTTGACCCTGGCTGGTGCTCGGGGACAGACTGCATGTGTGTTGGCACGGACCGGTGGGGGATGTTTGTGGCACATGTGATTTGGACCTTTTTTTTCCCTTAGATATTTTAATACTTTTAAATTAGGGTATGCAAGCACATGCTACGAAATTCCAAAGGTACAAAGGATATGTCGTGAACACTCACTCTCCTTTACTGCCCTGCCCCTGCCCACAGTCCCCCACCCCCCCATCCTCTCCCCAAAGCAATCACCATCTTCTTAGAGACCTTCAGTGCATGTGCCAGCACATCACTGCAGGGGGGCCCAGAGTTGGTTTATGGTTGTTCGCATGGAAAATAATGCAAAGGTTAATAAATAAAAATGCAAGAATAAACTGTTTCGCGTACTCACAAGGGTAAACCTATTTTTGCCCCACCTTGCATATGTGCTTGATTTTTTTTTAAGACGGAAGTTCAGTCATTTGTTTTCTGATATTGTGATGATCGAGGCACACACACTGATCTCGATGTTGGGGGGACTCGTGTTTAATGGGAATATAGAGTTTCAGCGTTGCAAGATGAAAAAGTTCTAGAGATACATTGCACAATATTGTGAATGTGCTTACCACTGAGCTGTACACTTAAAAATGGTTGATGGTAAATTTAATGCTATGTATTTTTGCCATAACTTTAAAAAGTGATCCGGATATCAAAACGGGGGCACTAACAGATGGGACAAGGGTCTCAAGGTCTGGGCCATTCTTACTAAATGCTATTCTTGCTAATGGTAAAATCTAACACAGCATTTTGCACACCAGCTATAAACAGGATAAGCTTGACAGGAACTCAACCTGGTAAGTGTAGCCAACTGCAAAGAAGGAATCAACATGGAATTGACCAAACAGTGAGTATGAACAATGGCTAAGCCACCCTGGGGAAGGCAGAGCTTTGGTTATGAATCTCCTGTCTCCTTTAACTGCTGCAAGTAAATAAAACTACCTCACGACAGCCATGTCTGGTTTTTGAATAGAGCACCCCAAGTGGTGAACCCCTCGAGTTCAGTAGTGCTATGTCGAACATCTCCCCTCCCAGCTCTCTGTAAAAGCAACTATGTTTTACACATTTCTGTACTTCTGCTCCCCAATTCCCCAAGGCCCACGGCTGGTCCTGTGTCTGGGCTCAGGGCAGATGCTCGATTATCTGGTTTAAGGTGGTGGGGGTGCTCGTGAAAACCCCAGTTTGGAGCAAGTGAGGGAGCTGAGTGAGGAGGGAAGTGAGAGAAGGAGGAGGAGAGGGAAAGATAAAGGAATAAACCCAGGAGAGAAACTGAGGCATGGAGGCATTCTCCACCCCATCCACCACGGCACCGGAGAACCTGACATCTTGCCCTTGGAGAGGCCCCGGCACTACCTTCTGCTCATACAGACTCTCGCTCACCCAAGCCTGCCCTCCCGAGGGAAGTGGGCCCCAGCCTGGCGCGCCTTCACTGCGGTTTGCTCACTTTGCAAAACTGGGCTCTGCTTGGCTTCCCAGGCGACATTCCCCCACGCAGCCCTCAGCATCCCTCAGAGCAAATTGCTTCTGCAATGACTCACAGGGAAGGGGTCATAACGCACTGAATCACCAGTGCCCCCCCCCCGCCGCCCTGCTCCATAGCTTCTGCTTCGTGATTTCCCTTCCAGAGGCAATTTAGGGTCTGTTTCTCTGCTTTTGGCCCCATACGACGACTGCGGACTGCCACTGCCAGCTTAACCAAAATCAGCAGTAACCTTTTCTCCAACTCATTGTTTACCTGAAAATGGCTGTCACTGATAAATGCCCTGCCCTGCCCTCCCTGGCTAAGAACCAAGTTGAAAAAGAAAAGAAAATCAGATCAACAAGAGAAAAGATCTGTGCTTGGCCAAGGCCCACACTGTTTCTAAATGATAAGCAAGAAGTTCATGCCCCTGACTGAGACTCTGAAAAAAACCTTTCTCTAATTGTGTTTGAAAACTGTTTAAGAATTATTTTGCATAATGTAACTTTGAAAGGGCTCCCACAGGAAATAAAACAGTGCTTTAAAACGTATAGTTTTTCTTTTCTAAAACATGCCCAGCAATTCACATCTTCAAAAAAAAAAAAATAAAAGGAAAGAAATCTAGACACAGAAATTACACCCTTCCCAAAAATTAACTTAAATGGGTCAAAGACCTAAATGTAAAATGCAAAACCACAAAACTCCTAGAAGACTACACAGGAAGAAAACCTAGATGATTTGGGGGATGCGCGGACTTTTTAGATAGGTCACCAAGGTCATAATCCATGAAAGAAAGAATTGATAAGCTGGACTTTATTAAAATTAAAAAACTTCTGCTTCGGGAAAGACACTAAGAAGAGAAGAAGACGACAAGCCACAGACTGGGAGAAAACAGTTGCAAAACACACATCTGATAAAAGATTTTTTATAGAATTTTTAGAAAGAATTTTTAAAATTCAACCATAAAAGGGAAAAATACAATTAGGCAAAAGATCTGAACAGACATGTCACCAAAGATATGCAGATGGCATATAAGTATATAAAAAGATACTCAATATCATATGTCATTTGGGAATTGCAAATTAAAACCATGAGATACCACCACGTATCAGTTACAATGGCCAAGCCCAGAGCTCTGACATCATCAAATGCTGGTGAGGATGTGGAGCCACAGGAACTCTCATTCATTGCTGGTAGGAACACAAAACGGTGCAGACACTTTGGAAAACAGTTTGGTAGTTTCCTACAAAACTAAACATGATCTTACCATGGGATCCAGCAACCATACTCCTTGATATTTAGCCAAAGGAGCTGAAAACTTATGTCCACACAAAAGCCTTCACACAAATGTTTATAGCAGCTTTCTTGCCAAAACTCGGAAGCAAACAAGATGTCCTTCAAACAGGTGAATGGATAAATAAACCGTGGTTCATCCAGACAACAGAATATGACTCAAGACCACAAAGAAATGAAGAGACATGGATGAACCTTAGATGCATGTAATTAAGTGAAAGCAGGCAACCTGAAAAGGCAACATACTGTATGATTCCAACTCCATGACATTCTGGAAAGGGCAAAAGACCAGTGGCTGTCAGGGTCTGGGAGAAGGGGAGGGTGAATGGATGGAGCACAGGGGATCGTGGGGCCCTGCAACTGCCCGTGTAACACTATAATGGTGGATACATGTCATTAGGTACACCTGTCTCCAAACCCACAGACGAGACGATGCCAAGACTAAACCCTAATTTAAACCACCAACTCTAGAGGACCATGATGTATCAATATGGGTTCATCAACTGTAACAAATGCACCACTCTGGTGAGGGATGTTGGTAGTGAGGGAAACTGAGTGGGGCATGGGGTGTATGGGACCTTTGTACTTCCTGCTCAATTTTGTTGTGAGCCTAAACTGTCCCTAAAAGATAAAGTCTATTTTTTTTAATCATAAGGGGAAAGATTTTAAGAATAAATTAATACTCCAGGTCAGTGAGAAAACATGCACATCCCTATGCTAAAGGACCACGTGAACAACAGACCATACACATGCCGCAGGCCCAGAGGTGCGGACTTCTCCACACGTACCAAACCCTTTCTTGGACCTGTTGGGATGTGTGTGTTCCAGCCCCGGACTTTTAAACAAAACCATCAAAGTGTGGCACAGTGATTTCTTTTTGAAAAATTATTTTCTCCTTATATTTTTCCCTTGTTCTTTTCCCACACTCGCAGGCTCCATTCTAAGTCTCGGGATGTAAATGTTTATCACCAGTTCCTTGGTTGAATGAACAAGTGGATTGGCCACACGGTGAAAGACATTCAGAACCCAGAACCCAGAAGAAATTAGATGCTGTGCGTAGAAGTCGCCATGCAGGGCCATTGGTTGCTCACGTCTCCACGGACACCCCAGGCCCGTGGTCAGAGCTCACAACAGGGTCAGAGAAGGGCGATTTGCATAGCCGAGGGCAGCACCCATGCAGTGCAAGAAAGCAAGCACAAGCCAAGCGTGTTTGCATGCACTCATATGCAGTTTGGTTATAATAAATTATACACAAAATACATGTGGAGATGCACTCATGGGTACAAACGGACACTGAAAAGATCAGGAAAACATCTCCTGACTATACACCTTTAGCCCCAATGCAAAAGAAAATGGTTCCAGTTTTCATCATTATCATCACGTTAATATTAATGAACAAGTTTATCACAATATAATGCCAGCTGGTACGTCTCTCAGATAACAAGTTGTGCACTACTGCACAGCCTTTTGTTGTTTTGTTTTCTTTAAGTGTCCTGTTGTTACTTCTTTCACAATTATAAGCGGAGTTCCATATTAATAATTTCCTGAATTTTTAAAAATCCCTCTGAATGTGGAATGCAAGCTGTAAATGTATTTATACTAACTTTTCTTTTATAAAATAGCTTTATTGAAACATAATTTACATACTATACAATTCACCCAAGTACACGATTCTATGGTTTTAAGTATGTGCACTACGCTATGCAACCGTCATCACCATGATCAATTTCAGAATGTTTTCCTCTCCACAGACAGAGACCCCACACACTTTAGCTCTCACCCTCCTATAGTTTCACGCCAGCCAGCCCTCAGCGAACGCTCATCTATTTACCGTGCCTGCGGGTTTGTCTCTTCTGGACATTTCATATTAGCAGGCTCATACAACACGTGGCCTTTCGTTACTGGCGTCTTTCACTGAGCACAATGTTTTCGAGGTTCTTCCACATTGTAGCATGCACTTCATTTCCTTTTGTGACTGAATAATATTCAGTCGGATGTGTATACCATATGTTGTTTATCTGTTCATTCGTTGATGGACACTCGGCTGTTTCCATCTCTTGGCTCTTGTAAATTACACTGCCGGGAACACTGGTGAACGAGCATCTATTTGAGCCTGTTTTCAGCTCTTTTGGGTACTTACCTAGGAGTGGAATTGCTGGCTTGTGTGGTAATGCTAAGGTGAACTTTATGAGGAACTGCCAAACCATTGTCCGTGGTGCCTATCCCATTTAACATTCCCGCCAGCAAGAGGTTCCAGTTTGTCCACATTGTCACCGAAACTTTGAGTTTTCTTAAAGGTGAGGAGGGTGACAATCACTACAGCCATTTCTCTGATGAGAAATGAGGCTCCGTATCTTTTCACGGGTTTATTGTCCATTTGTATGTGTTCGTTGGGAAAATGTCTAACTCCGTTGCCCATTAAGGTTGTCTTTTTGTTACTTAGTCTATTTTAAAAATAGTCATTGTTTTTGGCCCAGTTGGCCATATCTGTTTCTAAGGCCCAGATGTACGGGTCGTATTTCATGGCCCCGGTGCTGTGACAGCAGCAGGACGGACAAGTCTATTTTGAACTATGCTGCTGCATTGCATTGCTCTGCTGCCCTTAACTACAAGTTCTGTTGTTCTTATGTCATCTGGGGACTCAGCGTAAAGACTGGTATTCATCTGTATACCACCCACCATAAGACAGAGCTAGTCAAAGCACAATCGTTGCCTGAAAGAGTTTGAGGTTAGGAAAGTTGGCGCTAATTTTATGAGATAAAGGGTCTCATACTTCCCTTGCGACAAACTAAAATTTAGAGGAAAACAATTTAGAAACGTATGCCTGCTACAGAGAAGGTAATCTTTGGTTTGCAACTTATTCTTGATGTAAGATGTGAGCTGCTATGAAGGATTAGTTATATTTATATAGGAAAAAGAACTGATTCATCGTGAACTGGCGAGACGTCAGAGAACTGTTCCATGATGAATGGCAGTGAGTTGTAGAGCCTACGCCCACTCACCCGGTGGAAGTTACTCCATTAACAAGCATCACAGTGGTCCTTGCAGGGGTTTACGGTATGACCGGCATCAGAAACACCTGGGGGAGCTGGTTAAGAATGCATATTCCCAGGTGCCTCTCCCACCCCCCTGTCCTGAATCAGACTTTCCTCAGGTGGGCCCAGGAATTCCTATGCAGACAACAGTTAACAAAACAGGCCTGTAAGATCTTTACCAGGCTGAGAAAAAATGATCACTTACCGAAACAGTGATCGTTTTTAAAACCCTTACATTAAATAGGTATGTTAAGAGTCCCTCGTGCCAATAGGTGCTGGAGACTTTTAAAAGTGTTATCAGGTTTAAATTATTTCTAGTTGTTAGCTGTCTATTGAGCCGAAGTGCAGCCTAGGGCTACCAACACACATTAACCTTGAAATACTATTTCCAGTATCACCAACATGTGTGTATGTCCCTTAGAGGAGCTCTGTCTGTTCCTGTCCAAATCTCAATCAGTGGGGGAGTAGAAACTACCACCTGGTCAGTAATGGAGAGATTCTAAACGGACCCATTACTGTTACAGAATATTGTGCGGTTATTAAGGTCCTATTTATGAAGGTCATCATACAGTAACATAGACAATGTTTCTAATGCGGTGTCACGGAAAACAGTCTATATTGACCCCAATTACTAGCGTTCTGTATTATAGAAAATATAAATACAGAAAATACTGAAAGTCAAGTTCCCCAGAAAGATGAATGGAGGCCGTCTCTAGAAGACATGACTACAGATAGCTTATTATCTTTGTGGTGTTCAAAAAGTCCAGCTTGAAGGACCACAGGTTATTTTTATAATGTGAAAATCTTAATAAAAGGTATATCTTACTGCCAGGAATAATTACTACCACTCAGTTCAGTTTCCCTAAACACCGATTCAGCAGCAGCCCTCTTGCCTGCAGCCTAGTCCACCTAATCGTAAGGCGGACTGAGAACTCGCGTCTCTCTCTTTGATCCTTCGCTGGGTCGGTTTCCCAGGGGGCGAAATGCTGAGGGCATTGACTTTCACTAGTTAAGAGTGCAGGATGTCACCTAGACAGAGTGCAGAGCCTTCCTGAGATAAATCCGGCAGTTGAACAGGGGGGACTCGGTTCACCTGAGAGCACAGACTCATGAAACAGCTTCGGGGCCCCGATCCGCTCTCAGCTGCCTGTATACTGTGGGAACATCACTTCCCCTCTCGGGGCCTTCACTGAGACGAAAATGACGAGTTTTGAGCAGATCTGTGAGGTCCTTCCAGCTTTGACCATCGACATATCTAACCTGAAGAGGTCAACAGCCCAAGGAGATCATGGTTGTGTAGGAAATGCCCTCTTGTGTGTATGGACGTGGGGAGCATGAGAGGGCAGTCAGGAGAATTTATTCTATGACAAGAGATCACAGACAAAGGGCCCAAAGATACGCGAGCTGGACATCTTGGTCAGTAGGAAGAAAATGAACTCTCTACCGTCACAGCCTGAAGTAGGCCACTGTTAATATTTGGGGGGAACTAACATCCAGTGTTTTTGCATTTGTATTTTCTATAATACAAAGCTATAATAATACGAGTCTATATAGATTATTTTCCTTCATGTCCCATTATAAGCATTGTCTCTGTTATTGTGTAGTCTTCATAAATATCATTTTAATCACTGTGTAATATTCTATCATCCTAACATGCCAGTTTAGCTTCTCTCTTTACAGTGTTGCTTATAACAGTGAAAATACAGAGAATGTAGTTTTCCTACAGCAAGGGAAGGGTTAAATCAATTACGGTATAGCCCCAAATACAATATTTGGCAGTCATTTAAAATTATGTGGCTCTCTACTGATGGAGAAAGCGATTTGTAACATAGTAAATGAAAAAGAAACTTACAAAAATAAATAAAATATGCCTTTTTGAAATCTGTATACCTGCACAGATTTTAAAAGGTTAATAGTGATTACAGCATTTTGTAGTGGTGGTGAAAATGCTGGCACATTTTGCTTTTGGTTTAGTTCTAATTCCTAATTTTCTATACCAAATGACCCTAATTTGTGTAACTAAAATACACAGGGCATATCAGTCAGGGTCCTCTGAGAAACAGAACCAATAGGAGAGAGAGATAAATTAGGTAGGTAGGTAGGTAGATGTGTGTATGTTGCAGTCCTGAGGCAGGCTATCTTTTCTGAAAAGCCTCAGTTTTTGCTCTTAAGGCCTCCAACTGAAGGGATGGGGCGCACCCACACAGAGAGTAACCTTTTTTATTTCAAGTCAACTGATCGTAGGTGTTAACCACATCTACAAATTACCTTCACAGCAACACCTAGATCAGTGTTTCAGGAAATAACGAGGCACTACAGCCCAGCCAAGCAGACACACAAAGCGAACCATCACATAGGAGCGTGCTTCTCTGGTAATACCGTAAAATAAAAGATGGCGGCGTTGTACCCCACTAGGACCTCAGTGGGCCTGGGATGGAGAGTCTGGGGGATGACAGGCTGCTCCGCACTAGACAGCCTGAGGAGCCTGGAGGGGGCCACCCTTTTCGAGGCCCTGAGTATGGGCAGTGAGTAGCTACGCAAGTGGGGAGGCAGGGGGAGGGAGTGGGGAGGAGACAAGAGACCTGGCAAAGGCAGCGGAAGTGACCCCTCCCTGTGAACCTTCAGTTACCAACTCATGAGATGCCTGTGAGTCAGGGACACTGACGTGGACCTCGGAACGCAGAAGTGAGCCACAAGAAAAGCACGGACATGCACGCACGTCACTTGTGGGGTCCGTCTCGGCCACAGCAGAACCATGTGTCTGCACTACAGTTGCATTGCAACAGCGTTCGTCACATATCCAGAAGTTAAAGCACATTTATTTCATATTCACTTACTTACTTATAATAAGTGTATTTGCTACAAAAGAAAAAGAAAACAAAAGAAAGGACAGAAAGTGTACGGAAGCTTAATATCCCTGGCTGCGGGGACAGGTTTGGGTCAAGTTAGTTCCACCGGACTTTCAAGGGTGCAGAGACCCCCCTGACACCCGGCTGTTACAAATCAAGCCCAGATCTGAAGGGCTCTGCGGAGTTCCTTTCTTCCCCGTGCCGGCGGCCGTCGGGAGGCACAGACTGATGCAACACACGCGCCAATAGATTTTTAGTCATTAGCAGTTCTAAATTCACCAGCTGAATGATCTCGCTGCTTGAAGGCACCTGCACGGTCAGTGGGGGATGGGGGGGGGGTTCCAGGGTATTGACTGACTACTCAGCAGTACACGCAGGGCCAAAGAAAGATACTGGAGAAAGGGAAATTATACAAGCACCAGGAATGATACAAGAAAAATACCAAAATAAAAGGCTGCTGCTTTCATTTGGGAAAATTACAAGGCAAAACTGAATGATTTTTGTCTCCATGTATTTGGAAAGCAAGAGGGAGAAAGAGGCCGTTTCTTTCTTTTCCAGTTCCCCGTCCTGGCAGATTAAACACCAAAAAGCCCCTGCCTGCTCCTCGCTGAGCACCCTGCTCAGGCCGCCCTTCTCATCTCTCCAAGCCTTTCCCAAAGCTCGCAACCACTAACTAGGTGTCTTCTCTTTGCCCCATACTGTTCCTACAATGAGCATCATTACTTTTATAATCAGGAAAGGAAAAAAACCTCCATTTTTAAATATCTGGCAGGGGACAGCTGCTTTCGAGAGGGTAATTTTGCCCTGACTGGTGTGGCTTGGTTGGACGTCATCCTGCAACATGAAAGACCACTGGTTTGATTCCAGGTCAGGGCACCTGCCCGGGTTGCAGGTTCAGTTCCCAGTCGGGGTGCCTACGAGAGGCAACTAATCGATGTTTTTCTCCCTCCCTTTCTCCCTACCTCCCCCTCTTTCTAAAAACAAATAAATAAAATCTTATTTTACAAAGACGGTAATTTTAGGACATGCACTCTGCCTCCCCTCTAAATGCAAAAGTCCTCTGAAATGATCCAATAAGTCATAATAGAGGAGGACATCTCTGCGGCAGGGCCGGAAAGGAGGAAGGACACCATAAACAGTCCGAGCGCTCCGAGGACGCCCCAGCAGAACGGAAGCAGACGGGGACAGGGTGCCATGCTGAGAGAGGACACTGGCACACTTTCCTGGAGGGCAATTTAGCAGCCTATCAATCACACATGTACACACCCACATGTGCAGCCACCCAGACCCTGGAAACCTATCCTGAAGGCGTAACGGGTCATATGTACAAAGACGTATGTTATGATGATGGCTGCAGTTTCACATTTTTATGTTTTTGAGGCTTATTAAACTCCGCGTCTTTCTTTTCACTAAGCGTCCCTTATCCACGTGTGCACTCAGAAGGTTGAAACCAATGAAAGGAAGCGCTTCATTGCTCTGACTATGCAAATATCGGCCTATGCCGGGCCGCGAGGTGTGTTAGAATTACACTGGCTTCCCTATGGATTCCATATTACAACGCCGGGGCACTTTGAAAACATCTACGGTGTTAACAAAAGCTGAGATTCTCTATTTTTATACCAAATTCACTCCTTACAATCGTGTCACGTGTGATGTTGGCTTATGCATTTCTGGCGTCGTTTTTATCCCTTGTAATCTCTCACATCCTTTCTTGCACTGTTTGCCTTTATGTCCTCCATTTTTCTCCACCTTGTGTCCTACTCTCCATTCTGTAGGTCCCCCTTACTATTTTTTCCTGAAGATGACCCCTGGTGCCCTTTTCTCTTGTGGGCCGGGACTTTCAAAGTCCACCCCGCAGCTACATCTGAACTTTCCTGCCCTGCCCCCCGGGGTTGGGATCCACCAATGCCATGCTTTTCCCTTTTCTGCTTTATAGCCTAAGGAAATTCTAAAATTCTAAAAAATATAATAGATTAAATAATAATAGAAATGAAAAGGGAAACACAACTCCCAAATGTAGCAGAAAAAATTTTTAAAAAGATATGAAGAATATATTTCAAACATATTTAAGTAAAAGAAAAAATTAGTTGAAATGGATTAATTCCTTTAAAAAGCAGAACCTACTGAAACTGATAAGAAATAGAAAACCTAAATTATCCCATGGCCAGTTAACAATCTGAGTCAATAGTTAAAAATCTTTCCACAAAGAAGCACAGACAGCTTTAATGGAAAGGCCTACCAATTCTTTTAAAAAAGGATAAATTTCAGCCTTACCCAAATGCTTCCAAGAAAGAGAAAAAGAAATACTTTCCAATGTGTATCCTTTTATAGCTCACATAACCTTGTCTATATAACCTTAAGTATCAAACACCAGGCAAGGAACGTTAAGGGAAGTTAAAACTCTCACTCACATAAACACAATAATAGGATGAGGGCCACCCAACAAAGACATACTCTCCTTTTCTTCTTGGGCACCAAGATTGCTTTTCCTAGGCTCCCTTGCAGTTTGTGTGGCCAGGGCACTACATTCGGACCAATAAAATGTGAGCAGAGTGATGTGTGCAAGTTCAGGCCAAGACCTTTAAGAAGTACTCACACTCCCCCTACACTTCCTTTCCCTTTCTGCTGGCCGAGTGCAGAGGGCTGCCAGGCCCTAGAGAATTGTGGGTCCATCCACAAGACAGAAAAAACCTGATTCCCACCATCTGGGTTATCACGTGAACAAGAAATAAACTTCAGTTGTGTAAAACCATGAACGTTCTGGGGGGATGATTTGTTCCAGCAGCTATCATTTTCCTTAATCAGAGACTGAGAGTTTGAGAGTTTGAAGTGGGGTGCTACCATAATAAAACCAAAAATATGTAACCATAGCTTGGCAGTTGACGGGCAAGTTGTGAGAAAATAGATTTCATAGGCCAAACCAACATTCGGTAACACTGTCACCTGCGATAACTTAGAAGGCAGCCCGCGTGCCCACTCACGCCTGTAGTTACTAGGGAAACAGCTAGGCAAGCCGCAGTGTTCGTGTGTGTCAGTTTTTATTTGCTGCGTTCAGCAAATCTCACAAGAAAGAGTTAAGCACAGAAAACAATGTCTGGCTTGAGAACAGAGACCAGAAAATCGCCAAAAATTTGGGTTAAAAAAGGCTGAACATGGAATCCAACTGCTAGGAGCGTTCCTAATTAACTCCAGGTTGCCTAATTATTCAGAGGGACTCAGTTTTGCAGCGAAGATCAGACCAGTGCCCTCATCCACTCGACACACCTGTGTCCACGGCCTCCAGGTAGTGCCCATTAAGTTGAAAAAGGGAGAGGCTTGAGGGTGAAGGAACAAATAAAGTGCACTTGAGAACTGTGTCTGGAACGTACTGCCTAATGAGTGTGGTGAGCACCAGAAATATGGCTGGTTGAAATTTAGATGTGCAGAAATCTGGGTAAAATAAACACGGGATTTCAGGCGCAGTAAGAAAGAAAGGTAAAATATCCCATTAACAATTTTTATCTCGGTTACACCTTGAAATAACCTTAGAATTGTATTGCCACCAAAAAAAAAAAAAAAAAATCAGCCTACACTCAAGAGGCTGTGACTATAAAACAAACTTTAGGCCTCCAAACCGGCATCAGCAAGAAATCCCCGAACACACGATTTCGTTTCTGGGCTCTCCAACATTTCTTAAGAAGGTAAAACTCCCAGCTCACACACTACAACATCTATGATTAATCACCTTTAATTCAGACTGAAAGCATATACGACATATGAAGAAATTAAGAACTGTATTTTTTAAATGGAGTACCCAAAACACATCTCTTTCTTACTAATGAAATTCAAAGCAACACACTTAATAAGAATACTTTAAGAAGAAAATTCCTTATAGTTTGGGATGCAGAGAAGCTAAAGTTTTTAAGTAAAAGGTAAATATGCTTGCCGGAGAATGCTACCAGCAGGTGAGGATGAAGGGCTTTTAGGTTGGCCCAAGCCATAACCCGTTGGGACCCAGCTACTTCTGAAAAACATGTGGGTTAAAATACGAAACTGTTTTCTGCTATGCACCAGCTCTGGGCTGGTGGGACAGGCACTGGTGAGACCTGAAAACTTGTTTTCTTTAAAAAATACCTTCATTCTGGAACAGAGCTCCCTGAGAGCCATCCTCGCCAAGTTCCACTGACCAGGACTGGAGGAAGCAACATCTCGACAAGTGTACAATCAACACGTGGCACTGTGCAGGACGGAGGGACTGTCAGAGACCATGGCAGTGTGCCCTCGCCTGGGAGGCCGCCGCCACCTCCGCTGGGAGCCCAGCGGGGACGACCTGCTCTCCGGTGCGGGGCGGCTCGGTGGCCAGCCAGGGCGGCGTGCTGTGTGAGCGGAAATACTTCAGGGCTTCACAGGGAAGGCCCGTGAGCTGCGGTCTTTAAAGTGCCCGGATTCCTTTTTCCACCACGAGGAATTATTGTATCAAAGCATGCTGAACGGAAATGGCCGTCATGTATTTTGGAATCTTCCATTAAATAGTTTGCTTCTTCCAGAAAAACAAGTGGGGTGGTGGCACTCTTCTTTGCGGGTGGCTGCTATTGTCTCCAGCTCCCGGGGCCCGGCCCTCCCCCTGGCCGGCATCCGTCTGCTGGCTCTGTCCTCAGGCACAGGTGTGGGCCCTGGGAGCGTCCTGTGGGCTCGATGAGAGGCTGCAAGCCCAGGTGTCTTCCAGAATGCCTTACCTTTCTCAACACTCCTGACGGTTGTTCCTGGGGCACGTCTCTCAATCAGAATCAGAATACGAGAGCCAGTCCAGCTGCAATATTGGCTCCCATGGGAAAATGTCTGTGGGGACTCACCATGAAAGGATTATATTTTTGTAGTGTGACTTTAAAAGCAAGCACCTATTGGATGTTGCAAACGTTCAGCGTGGTAAACACGGGAAGAAGAATCTAGTGGCTGGGTGGAGGCAATATTATGACTCCTGCCCTGGAGTTTTAGAACTTGGGTGCTCAACTTACGACATTACGAATGTAACAACATTCACCTGTAGGCTTGGCCTCGGGGCTGCAGGGACCAGTACGGGCATTTAATCTTAAGGCCCTGGCAGGCACTCCTGCTGCGGTACGACCAATGTCGGGTTCTGGGGCCCCGGCCCCTGGTGATGTTACGGCTGTTTCCCGTTCGGATGTTGACCATGTCACCCTACAGATAGAAACAAAGGTGAGAGGCAACAGCTTCTTCTGAGATACAAAAAGAGTTATAATTCAGAAACCCAAACGGCGCTCTGATTAGGGGTGCGGGCAAGGGCTGTTGATAAGCAAGGAAAGGGCGATGATTACCTGAAGAAAAAGAAGGAATTTCTATTGGTGTTAATAAGTCAAGGACTTTTTACAGGTACAAATAAGCTAAGTTATTTTTCAGCTGTGCTCATTTTAAAGAATGTCTTTAATTGTTAGACCAGTAGCCAGAACACCTGCTTTCCTATTAGCCTTGCAAACAGTTGTTTGGAACGCCTGGCTGCGTCAGGCCCAGTCTGAAGGCTGCTTTGCCCAGTTTAAACATTCCAAAGGCTCGAGGACAAAGGCAGGCAAGGCAGGGCCTCTGCGATGGCAGCACCGACTCCATTTTGAAGTGGCTTGTTTATATTATTTTTCACAACGCTAATGTCTAAAAAACCACTAGGGGGAAAAATAATTAAAAATAAATCCACTGGGATTGTTACTGAATTAAAATAGACTTTATTTTTTAGAGCAGTTTTAGGCTCACAGCAAAGTTGAGAGGAAGGCGCAGAGATTTCCCATGTACTCCCTGCCCCACCACACACACAGCCTCCCCGACTATCCGCATCCCCACCAGAGCAGTGCATTTGGTGCAACTGATGGCCCTGCACTGACACACCATTATCACCCAGAGTCCAGAGTTCGTACCAGGGTGCACTCTTGTTGTACATTCGATGGGCTTGGAAAAAATGTATAATGACATATATCCACTGTTAAAGCATCACACAGGACAGTTTCACTACCATAGAAATCCTCTCTGCTCCGCCTCTTCATCCCTCCCCCTTAACCTTTGGCAACCCCTGATCTTTTCACTGTCTCCATAGTGTGGGCTTTTCCAAAGTGTCATGTAGTTCGAATCAGAATAAGCAGTCTTTTCCAGTTGGCTTTTACTTGCAATATGCATTTAAGGCTCTTCCATGTCTTTTCATGCCCTGACAGCTCATCTCTTTTCAGCGCTGAATAATATTCCACTGTCTAGATGTACCACAGTTTTTTTATCCATTCCCCTACTGAAGGACGTCTCAGTTGCATCCAGATTCTGGTAGTTACACATAAAGCTGCTACAAACATCCTTGTGCGGGTTTTTGTGTGGACGTGAGTTCTCACCCTCTTTGGATAAATACTGAGGAGTGCCATCACCAAATCGCAGGGAAAGACTATCTTTAGTTTGTAAAAAAAAAGAAAACTCCCACACTGTCCTCAGGATGATTTAAAAGTGTAGTCAAATAAAATATCTTTATGGAATGAAATAGAGCCAAAACAAATTTGTAAATTCTCGGCAGGACTTGTATATGAGCCCTAGACCAGAGTACACAGTGGTGTTTTCACACAGGTTAATTCTGCTGCCACTATGCATGGCTTAAGCCAGCTCCCACGGCAGTAAAAAGAAAATCACCTGAAGTCGCAGAAATGGAAACTGTTCCAGGATTTCTGGAAATGGTCATTATTTGGGAGAGAAGGTAAAATAATTAGATTTTTTTTTTCTCATAGGAACATCCCAAGGAGAAGCAGATACACTCAGCACGTGTCTCTCTGTTGTCTATTCCCAAGGCAAGAACAGTCTGTGTTGGGGAAGATGCCGAAATATCATCCAGGTGTTTTCAGGACTATACTGTGATGTGTAAAGTTGATTCAGCAGCTAAATGCATGTGCCCTGGCCTTTACCTCCTAGTACCTTAACGGTTTTGTGGGTGTCATCAGAGTGAAAGATAGAAACACCACATGGAAATCCAGACCTACAGAAGCTGCTCTGTCGATGCCTCCAATTAAAGCACATCTTAAACCATCAGCTCGACTGTGCACAGGGAGGTCATACATCTTAGATATTAGATTTGAAAACCAATGCTTATGTTTGGCGGAACTCATGATGTATCTCCACAATGGATGATCAAAAAGCTAAATTATGTTATGAACAATTTTAACTATGTAGGAAATATAGACATGCTTAACCAAAATGCCAAGAATTTTTATATGGCCGTGTTTGAGGCCATATTTATCAAATGTATGTTTTCCACTTTAAGCAACAGCAAAAAAATTGAATTTTTAACAAATGTCAGATTCATTCTTATGTCCCATAAGTTCTTCCTATGAGAGTGATAATTGGCTCCAGACGCAATTTCAGCTGAATGTTGCATTTTTGCCCCTAACCATTTGGAGATCAACCAAAATGAATATTCGGCTCACCTCAATGGAGTCCACTTAATCAAAGCGCCCATTCTCCTGGGATTTTTATTTCTCAGTTAGCGCCACACAACAGAGCGGGTTATCAACAGCCAGAGACTCCGAAAGCGGCCCAGATGCCCGGAGTTCCAGCCTCCGCTTTCTTTCTCCGTGGTGCCCACAGAGCGGGGCTCATGGGGCCCCATGAGGATCCAGGCCGGTTTCTCTCTCTGCTGCAGCACCAGTGAGACCCTTTGGCAACGGGGCTGTGATACTGCAGGCTGACAGTGGGCCTTCGAGACCCAGACACTCAAACAAAACGTGAACCTCTCTGCAGTATAACGAGCAGCAGTGGATCCGACACAGGGGGCGAGGCTGCTGGGCACACTGGATTCTCCCTGGGCTGCTTTGGAATGTCTTGAAATGGAGAGATTTTGTCTCTCAGAGGAACTCTGTGCACGGTTGGACAATTTCTCCCACAAAAATAAAAACAAGGTTAAATAGGGTTTAGATACCAACAGAATCTTCTGAGTCTCCTCCTCCATTAAGACAATAAAACTTGATTAAATGAAAGAAATTGCAGGAGTCACGATTTTGGCAGAATGAGAGGTGATGTTGTTAAGCGGTATTTGTATTTGTTTTTTTTATTTTCCTGGTTCCTTTAACCTGTGACCCTTTGCTTGGCAGGCCAGGACGTTCCAGACTGCCGTTGCCCCAAAGGGAACGGGGTTGTAGAGAAGCTGGAGGGGAGCGGGGGGGAAGATTTGCCTCTGGGTTTAGAGAACCCCAGCTGAATTCTGCTTCCACTGAGATTCACCCTGCCTCCCTGCTGAAACCCCCTCCAAGCGGGCAAAATCCATAGAAGGTGGCTTTCAAGACAGTGGACAGGGAAGGACCGTGGTTGCTGAGATAGGACGTAAACAAGGCAGGCCCTTCGGCTGCCCCAGGTAGAGCCTTGAGAGTGTCTAAGATTCAGTGCGGGGAGGACGACCAGGTGGAACCCGGAAGACTCCCCAGATGGGGAAGACACGTCTGGGAACCTAGACAGACTGAGAGGCTGGAGCTGGCAGGACACAGAGCTGCACAGGGAGAGAGGACTCTGGAGCCCTGCAAAGGGCCACCCCCAAGTGGTCAACAGGACGCCAGCCGCACACGTGAGAAAAATACTCGGGGCAGGAACAACCCACCTGACCACACTGGAGGGAACGCTGCCAGTAATTACACTGGGCCAGGGACTGATGGAAAATCAGGTATGAAAACGCAACAGCTATCGTGTCAGACAATGGGGTATCCCCAAGGCAATCCCCATTTTTAATCACAACTTTTCAAGGAGGCTGTTCCCCAGAAAGAAAAAATACATAGCCTGGGAACTAAGGGATGGGATCACTTAATAGGACACTCAGTGACCTGCAAGGGGACTTTGGGCTTCCTGTCCTCGCCGCTCTGGGATCTGCAAGCCATGGTTCCCAAAGGCAGAACACCTCTTCTAGTGGACACAGCAGGATTCTTGTTGAAGTTTAGCTGTAGCTGCCACCTACGCACTTTGGTTCCTTGAGCCCAGGGACCACGGTGACACTGTCCTGGCAAGGCTAATTGACAGTAATTGTCAAAAGAAGGTGGGGCTGTGTGACAAATCGGGGCTAGGGAGGATCTGCTTGACCGACTCTCAGCACCCCATTGTCCAACTTGGACAGAAAATGGACAAGTGCAGGGAACCTCACCCAAAAGGGCTTGGTGACAGGGCCAGACGCCCTCCGCGGTAAGAGTCTGAGTTACGGCCACCCAGTTAGGCACCAGGACCGGCAAACATGCTAACTGGGGTTAAGGGGCATCCGAATGCAGAGCAGAGGAGGAGATGATGAGTGTCAGTGTGGCCCAGAGGTGGGGACGGTAGTTCATCTCTCAGATCTTTCTCTTGTAAATGTCCCTCAGGAGGAAAGGTGCCCAAGTGCCCTGGAGTAGCTGTTGCCAGAAAATCAATGGGGAAGCAGACGCAGGCAGCGTAAGGGGCTGCAGCAGACACTGTAACGTGCCCAGGTCTGCAGCTACACGGGGGGCTGCCTGTGGGCAGGTGGCCTTCGGATGTCGGCCCCTTCAGGGGTTACCTCAGCTGCCACGAGCTGCCTGGCCCGAGATCACGTCACTTTCCAGGGCAGCCGACATCCAATGACTGGTCGTTAAGGGACAAGTCTGAAGGCGTATCCTACTAGTTCCAGAGTTTTCTGTGACGTTGGCCAAAGCGGTCACTGGACCTGCATCACAGTTGGACACTTTCCTCTGGCCGCTCCTGCTTCCATCCCCTCCCTTCAAGGGTACTGATCCCAGGGACACTCCTTAGCAAGCATCCTGTGTGTCATGGTCTGCTCCCCAGGGACCCGGGCTGCAGCGCCAAGTCCGCACAGCCAGGAAGCAGAGTTTCGGGTTTTCGATGCAGACAGACAGTGTGGGTTCAAAGCCTCACCTGCAACCACTGCGCTCTATGCGCCCCCTCAGCTGGGAACATCGGAGCAACGCTGCGGGGGATGGAGTACAGGGGACCAGTCACTAACTCTACATTTGAAAGGACTGAGAAATCACTGAAGGGACTGAGTTTTTCAGAAGTGGCCAGATTAAATTTTGATGTGGCAAATGAGGCTTGAGATAGAAATTATTGAGAAACAATTAAGGGTTTCCGTTTTGCATATCCGAGTCTTAGAAATCATATTTGACATCAGTGAGATTTCACTATTGGAATTTAAAAAAAACAATCAGCATTATAGTGCTCATACTTTCCCAGAAACTCTTTAGTATGTCAGTCTACAAAAATCTTTGTGTCCTAAAGAGCAAGGCATGGAGCCAAAGAGAAAATATCTGTAAGTCATCCAGTTTGGAGTCACTCTTAGTCCTCTGTGATAGGCTAAAACAATGACTCCCCAAAGATATTCACGTGGAAACTGTGAATGTCACCTTATTTGCAAAAAGGGTGTTTTGCAAATATAATTAAGTTAAGGATCTTGAGAGGAGGATTATCCAGGTGGGTTGTAAGTGTCCTTAAAAGAGAGGGAGCCCTGCCCTGGCTGGCGTGGCTCAATGGATTGAGTGCCAGCCTGCGAACTGAAAGGTCGCTGGTTTGATTCCCAGTCAGGGCCTGTGCCTGGGTTGTGGGCCAGGTCCCCAGCTGGGGGCTTGCAAGTGGCAACCAATTGATGTATCTCTCACACGTTGATGCTTCTCTGTCTCTCTCTCTTTCTCCTTTCTTTCCCCTCTCTCTAAAAATAAATACAATATTTAAAAAGAGGGAGAATGAGGGAGCCCTGCCATGTGGCTCAGTTGGTTGCAGTGTAATTCCGTGCCCTGAAAGGGTTGCCTGTGGGTTGCCTGTTTGATTCCTGGTCAGGGATTATATGGGAGTGAGAGGACAAATCCATGTTTCTCTCTCACATCTCTGTCTCTCTCTCTCTCTCCACTCCCAACTTCCTCTCTCTCTAAAAAAAAAAAAAATCAATGGAAACATGTCCTTGGGTGAGTCCTTCGGTGAGGATTAAAGAAAAAAAAAAAAGAGAGAGGGAGGGACAGGAAGATTTGAGAGTGACAGAAGGAGAGAGAAGACACAGACACACCGAGGGGAAGCGAAGTGAAGACAGAGGTAGAGGCTGGCGGATACAGCCCCGCGAGTGCAGGAGGAGGCAGGGGATGGGCTCTCTGCTAGGGCCTTGGGGAGTGCTGTCCTGGCTGATTTCAGACTTCTGGCCTCCAGAACTGTGAGAGGATAGATTTCTGTTGTTTAAACCACCAAGTTTTCAGTAGTTTTTTTACAGCAGTTATAAGACACCAACACGCCCTCCCTCCTTCTGCCTCAGAACACATCCTTGGCTATTTGTGAAGCATACAGCTTTAAATTCCTCAACTGGCCAAGGACACCGTTGAAATAGCAGGATATCCCTCAGGTATAAGCACCACAGATACAATCACTGTGTAAAAACTGCACACAGCTGAAGACACAGCGG
>PVJD01015564.1:0-24425 GCA_004026545.1 Mormoops blainvillei
CGGGCAGGGCCACCTGATGGAGGGGCTTGCTTGTCGGGCTCAGGATGTGATGATGGGACTCCACTGGAGTGCTAGGTGTGGAAAGGTTAATCTCTGATGAAGCCGGAGGCAGGGAACCTCAACGGACCACAGTGCGTGCCAGGGAGGTGAGTACCCGTCGGTAATAGCACTTGATTTCTGCTGCGGGTGAGCGTGCAGATCAGAAGGTGCGCCTCACGGGAAGCGACCGGGCGGCGACCTCGGGAGCCTTAAAGGTTCCTGTTCTTTGGGCCGGAATTCTCCTTCTGTGGAAGTATTTTAAGGAAATCATAGCAAAAGGCAGAAAGGGCTCCAGCTACAAAGACGTTTATTACAGCAGCAACGACAATGGTACAATTTAGAAACTGTCCACCAATGGATGACTTTAAGTCAACCACCCTGACCGGTGTGGCTCAGTGGCCCGGGCGTTGTCCTGTAGACTAAAAGGTCACCAGTCTGATCCCTGATCGGGCCACATGCCTAGATTGTGGGCCAGGTCCCCACTGGGGGCCCATGAGAAAAGCAACCCGTCGATGTTTCTCTCCCACTCTTTTTCCGTCCCTTCCCCTCTCTCTAAAAATACGTAAATAAAATCTTTAAAAGAAGATCTTAAAGTCAACTGTGATATAGCCTCTCAACAGCAAATTGTGCAGCCATTGGAATGATGCTTTAAAGGTTTCGTAACTTTACTGGGGAATTATTTATGCTTCAACTGGAAGTGCGAAAAGTGTATTTGGTGATTCTTCATTGTATATGATGTCCCCCCACGAGTCAGCCATTGCGCTATTTTTGGAAATACAGACATAAATGATATAGTCCCTACCTGCAAAGAGCTGATGTGATTTCAGTAGGTCCCAGAATGCATATGGAGGAAAGACGGGAAGGAATGAGATAAAATGGGCTCAGTGGTTTTCTGTCAGTGATGGGATTGCAAGGAATCCCTCCCTTATTAATGTTTGTTAGTGTCTTCCAAATTTTCAATATGAAGCTTATGTTGCTTCGTAATGACAGAGAAAAAAGCTTCTCATTAAAAGGAAGAAGCTGTTCCGATAGTCCAAGGAGACGGGTGGAGCTCTGCAGCACGCGGTATTTGGGTAGCGCGCCGCTGCGCATTGAAGAGCGCGCGCGTGTGTGTGTGTTCCTTCACGCATCCATTCAACACCTATCGAGAAGCACTTCTCCGGGCCCAGGGACACCCCTGTGGACAGCACAGAAATACCTTCCGTTGTGCAGTCTGTGTCTTGTGGAGATGGAGGGACGGTGGAGGGGATAAGGAGGCAGACCCCGCAGCACTCTGGGGCTGAATGAGTGCGGGGGCAAAAGAGGGGAAGTACCGTGGCCCGTTCCTAGGCTGGCTGGGAGAGGGCACCTTCACTGAGGTGGGGCCTTGGGGAGGGGGTGGCCCAGGACCCTCCCTGGGGACGTGGTGAGAGTGAGCTCCCTAGAAGCATCCAGAGCTGATGTCCGGGAGGCAGTGGGGGGTCTGGGTAAGAAACTTACAAGAGAGGGTTGGCCTGGAGACCGAGATTTGGCAGTTGTCTTCGTGGACGTGGTGTCCGGTGCTGTCCATCGGGGTGGGAGAGCAAGTGTACGGAGGGTGACCACAGGCAGGCAGCTGCTTCATGAAGGTGGGAAGAGAGGGGGTGCCAGAGAAGGCCGGGTAGAAAGGCAACCAGTCCCCACCTCCCCAGGCAGTGGTGTCTTGGTGCCATGCTCTGTCTCGCATGAAGAACCAAGAGCTTGCCCTAGCCGGTGTGGTTCGGTTAGTCGGAGCATTGTCCTGTAACCAAAGGGTTGCGGGTTCGATTCCAGGTCAGGGCACATGCCTGGGTGTTGGGTTTGATCCCTGTCCGGGTGCCTATAATCTCCATCCTGGCACATAGAGGAGGCAACCAATGGATGTTCGTCTCTCACACTGATGTTTCTCTCTCTCCCTTCCTCTCTCTAAAAGCAATGAAAAAAAAAAAAGTGAGGATAAGAAAAAAAAAAGAACCAAAAACTAAGAGTGGCAGGAGTGGAGCAGGGTGCGAGGGAGGTGAGAGACATTGCCCACTCCCAGCTCGGGGACTGGGGACACTGAATGGGGGCAGAGACAGCCAAAAGTAGCCTCCTAGTGCCTGGCCAGTAGCGATGGGTCTGCTCATGTTTCTTTCTCTTTCTGCAGGCGAAGGGAGCGTGCCGTGCACATCCAGCATTCTCCAGGAAAAACAGAGTGAGTGAAACCTGCTTCCCCGCCACCCCCAGGGGTCTTTTCTTCCTCTTGGAGGGATCCCAGCTCCATGGGCTTGGGGGCTCTCTGTCCACTCAGAGCCCAGGGGGTGGTAGGATCTTCACCACTGGGCCCGCAGGCAGGATCGGAGGCCCTGGGGCCGCTGTCTGCCCCATGAGCTGAACCCTGCGGTCCCAAGCACCCACGCACACTGGGCGTCTCTGCGGCAGAGCCAGAGCGAGGGCCTGATGCCAGTGGCTGAGCCCCGCAGTGCAGATGGGACCATGGGAAGCCTCACGTGTGGTTGGCATGTGGGCGGAGACAGAGGAGGACAGAAATGGAGAGCGAGCCCTCCTGAGCCTCTGATACTGTCTCCTTCGGGCGACGCAGCTGCCAGGCACCACAGACGATGACGTGGTGATTGAGGTCAGAGGCCCCTCGTTCAAGGGGTATGCCAGGGCGTGATCCTTGCATCCCGTCACTCCGAGGCCAGGCCTGCTGAGCCCGGGGCCCTCCCAAGGCCTTGTCATCCTGCATGTCAGACAGATTTCTTCAGGTTTCCTTCCGCCTGTGTTTTCTCAGGGCGACTGGCACAGCGTTTGATCCAGGAAAGGCTCGGTAAAGATGTCGATTTGCTGACACAGTAAACTCAGGACATAGTTCCTAGAGGTTTGGGATGAACTTGGTGGGCAGAGGGTCACATGTCTTTGTTTTGGGCAGCACTGAGTTCCACATGAAGCTGGGAGAGGAGTCTGTGAGTGTGTTTGCGGGGAGGATGTATGCTCAGAAATTCCCTTACTTCCCTCTCCTATTTTGATCTGTGGTTGTAGCTTTGGGGGTGAAGGGGAGGAAATATAGTTTCCCTTCTACCCTTCTAAGTTCTTCCAACGTGATTAATAATGAAACTGACATGGAAGCGATTAAAAAGGGAAATGCCAAATTTATTACGTACGTATTCACAGGGGTTCCCGAAGAATATGGGGCCTGAGGACATATGAGGCAGTTGCAGCTTATATGCTATTTTGGACTAAGGAGTGGGAGGCGGGGGTCTGGGACTTTAAAGGGAAGGTAGGCAATTCACAGGGAGACGAGAATGAGCAAAGCGGGTGGTGAACAAATCCTTCAGTTCTCACTGGACCACCCAGAACAATGGGACCCCGGGACTTGGCTTGGTCCGTCTGCCACGCGGAGTTCATACCATACTGCGGTGAGAGCCCTTTTCCCTTCGGTAGGTTTTTAAAAAAAATCTAAATTACTCTAGGCCGGTCAGAGGGAGGTAAAAGACTCTTTCTGAACTTTGTTTCTTAAAAAATAACCAGCTTCCAATAATCCATACCCCAAAAGTCATGTTTTGGGGTGGCAAGCTCTGCTTTTCCTCAGGGGGCTCAGCCCGCTCTGGCCACCCCTCCAGGGGATGCCAGCCTTCCTTGAGGACTTCCTTGAGGACTTCCTTGAGGCTCTCCGTCCTTCAGGCGCAGCGGGGCTACCTGCAGTGCCAACCTCCCAGGGCCTGGCTCGAGCTCTGAGGAGGCGCGGGCCTCCCGAGAAGCTTTCTGTGTCTAAGGTCCAGTGGCGATTCAAGGCAAAGACCCTAGGGGCTGGAAGGCCCGAGTGTCTGTGCCAGAGGCACCTCCCTGGAGCAGGCCACAAGTGCACCGTGTCCTGTGTCCTGGAATGTAAGGGCCGGCGCTCAGCAAGGCGGGGGCAGCCGTGTTAAAATGTACAGTACGCTGGGATTTTAATTCATAGAGGTGACTGAGTGACAAATCGGAGAGATCCATGCCACTGAAGACATTTATTATTTTTAGTTCCCAAGAGGAGGGGACACGCTCTGCCACGCAGGGCCACGGGGGAAGCACGACGAGGTTTGATCAGGAGATGGAAGGAGTGTGGGGAAAGCCGGAACCTTCATTGTGGTTTCTCGGGGAAAGGAAGGTAGGGGAGAGGGAACTGCTTAGGGCTGGCTCGTCGGAATAATGTCTGAGGTTCTGGGCTGCAGGGATGGTGGCCTCTCGTTGTCGGGTACCTGGCCCTGGGGTGACTTAGGGCAGGGGCTTGACCTGGGAGAGTTAGGTAAAGGAGGCGCATGGGTTGGTTTGCCTATGAAAGGGGAAGTTCAAGTTTATCGTTGCCAGGAAATAGCATGCCCGGGGAGGGGCAGGCTCCCCTTGGCCGGCTGGGTGTCCCCAAGATGTCAAAACAACATAAAATAAAAAGCGTGGTTAACACAGGGAGGTCAGCAATGTGAGAGAGGAAAGGAGCCCAGGTCATTCTTTCTGGGCCTTCCGTGGCACTGCAGCCTCAGTGTGGAAATCACGGCCACTGGTCCCCACGGTGCTGAACCACGGCTCCGTTCGCCACCAGCGCAGCGGAATTGGCCAGGTGCTGGGTGTCTTCTGGAGCTGGCTGGGAAAAAAAATACGTGTTTAAGGAGAAGCAAACTGTTTGTAGTTTTTTCACCATGGTTACAGATTTTAGTTAGAATTATGTTGCTTAAGGATATTCTTATTTAGTAAAGAGTAACAGTAAGTACATGGAAGAATTCCAGAACTGCAATGGTCATTGGAGTCGGCGGTTCCCAGAATAACCCATTTTTGACAGTGAAATAAACAGCAACATTGTTACATGTTTTTCCATAATGTTGAGTGTACTCAGTAGGGAGGGCTGCTTTTTATGCCGCTGTTACATCCTGTCAACACATTTGTGCATTCAGATACTTTCTCTTATGACACGATGGTGGTAATTGATGGTGATTTGTTTACTTTTAATCCAAAATTGATCAAATAAAATCCTGTAACCCCCCATAAAAAAAGAACAACCGCAATGCCTGATGTTAATAACGGGATTTACTATTTGCAATCACGTCCCTGGATATTATCATAATATTCCCACTTGGTTTTCAGAACCTCACGGAAAACAAGGTGGGATGTTTATAATGGGATTTACTATTTACGATCACGTCCGTGTATATTGCCATAATATTCCCACTTGGTTTTCAAAGCCTCACTGAAAACAAGGTGGGAAGTGGTACAAATTGCCCTGGACCAGGAGTCAGAAAATGCTGGGACGGGATCAGATCCTGTAACATGAAATCCTATAGTATCTGAGCTTTGAAGGTACTGGGCTGGGGGCCGAGGCCCGGTTCCTTCATTTGCGTGCTGTGCGACTTTGGGCAAGTTACCTGTTGTCTCTGAGCCTCAGTTTACTCAGTTGTGGAAAGATGACTGTGAGGGCTACTTCCGAGGCTGGCTGGGGGGATAGAGATAGCATAAGTCGGTGCCAAGATCTGCACCTCCCGCCGAGGAAGCGTCTAATGGCCTCGCGGGTTACTGGTTTTTGGATGAGCCTTGGCCACTGGCACTGCTGGCTCAGGTGTGGGGGGTGAATGTCGTCACCTCGTGGAGCGCAGCCTTTTCGACGCTGGGCTTCTGCTGCGGCTGTCTCGGTTGTCACTGTCAGAGATGTTTCCTCATGAGTCCGAGTCCCCCGGGAGCCCTTCTGGGCTGGCCACAGGAGTTGCGAGTGCCGGGGAGGCGGCCCGTCCCAGGCCGTCCCAGGCCGTCCCCAGTAGCCTTGTGGCGGTGGTGGGTGGGGGACGTCCTCGACGCCTCCCTCTTTTGCAGCCCCCTGGTAGTCCCGGCGTTCATCCTGCAGCTGTGTGTGCGTGTTCTGTTTGAAATCAGACTGGAGACGGTCTGGGGAGCTGCTGTGCGTGGAGGGCTGGACAGGGGGTGAAGGAGCGAGAGGGCTGACGGGGGCGGTCGGGAGACCCGGGTCCCTCCCCCTGACGTGCTGTGCAGCCTCGGCTTCTGCCTGTGGCCCGCCCCTGTCTCACCGGTGCGCGGGGTCCCGTCCGACTGCTCTGCTTTTCTGGCGCCACCTCTGTCTCTTGGTTTCCTTGGTCTACACGTCTGTCTGTACAGCCCTGTTCTCACTGCTCCGCAGCACAGCACACGTTTACAGAGCACTCCAAGCACACTGCCATGGTCCTGGCCACTGCCACGGTGCTGGGCGCTGCCATGGCCCTGGGCGCTGCCATGGCCCTGGGCGCTGCCAGGGTGCCGGGCGCTGCCACAGCGCTGGATGCAGGCACTAGAGGAACTCAGCACTTGCTCCTCGAAACTCACTCCCGTTCCCCCGTCCAAAGCAAATGGTACCATTCCCCACAAACTCGAACTAGAAACATGGGGTCCTACTAGACTTCTCCATCCCGGTCACCTTCCAGAGCTAGATCAGACCTCTGAGAGTATCCACTGTACCTGCAACAGACCTCCGTACCACCACGCTTCTCTGTCCCCCATCCCTCTCCTAGGCGAGCTCACTATCTTCTCTCCCCCGAGGGGTCCCGTGCCGGCCTCCCTGCCTCCACGTCTCCCGCTCCAGCCCTTCCGCCAGAGTGTCAGAGACACCTTTACAGGGGTCAGATTTGGCCTCATTGTCTCCTGCTGCCCCCCGTGAGTGCTCTCCAGTAAAGAATGAGACCGACCCACCTGTTCACTAGCCCACGGGCTCTCTCTCCCCTTTGCTGTCCACACTGGCTTCTAGAAAGAGCATGGAGACTCTAAGCACCGTTTTCTCATAAGCTAATGAGAGAGCTTCAGCATTCCATCCGTCCCTGTGGAGGGGACCCACCCAGCCCCCTTTGCGGCACATTGTAGGAAGGCCGTGGGGTCCCAGAACGATTCCTCGGGGCCCGCACGGTGGGTCCCTGTCCTCTCAGCTCCGTTCACCGCTGCCTGGAGGGGAAGCGGGGCCTCCACTCCCTGCTCGTCCCTCCTCTTCTCCAGGAGGCTGAGGGTGGAGCCCCTGCTCGGTGGTGCAGTAACTCTCCTTCCTCTGCCCACCAGGCCCACCTCCAGGGAGGAGCATGACTCTCCCAGGAGACATGTGACTGCCTCACTCTGTCCCTTCCCGTGGCAGCAGCTCTACCGTGTGCAGGTCCCCCTCATCTCCGTGACGGCCCAGGAGCTGGGAAGGGCTACAGCCGTCACAAGCGTGTCACAGTGAGAAAATGAAGCCTCAGAGTGAGCAAACAGCCTTCCGGGGAAGGCGCTCAAACCCGGTCCCGTCACTCCTCCATCTCCAGAGCTTGGTCCCATGCTGGCGTGAGCTCTCATTTTCCTGAAGTTCCTCCTTTCCGCGGTCACGCAGGTACCTGGGGCAGTGCCCCTTTGTCCCCTGCGTTGTGCTGGTGACCCTTCAAGAGCCAGCTCCACTCTACCCCCAAACACCCGGGGGTCCAGGGTGTGCCCAGGAAAGTAAGAACTGAAGGGGCTTCTCTCATCCCCACCTGAAAGAGGGAGATTCCAGGAGAGGACGACTTACCATGGGCCCTCTGGGTCGGGCCCAGCCCCTGTGGAGTGGAGTACATGACCTGACACAGGGGACCCCCACTCATGCCTGCCAGTGGCTTCCCCCGGGACCAGCGCCTGGCTCAGAGGCGGGGGTGGAGGCCCCAGGCGGCTGGCCCAGGTGTGGGGAGGGTCTGCCCATGGCCAAGCCTGCTCATTAGAGTGGGCCGCTCGGGGGGCTCTGAACTCTCTCCTGTCCCCAGACCAAGGCCCGACAGTGGTCCAGACTGAGTCCCTGTGATTCCAGGCTGACCCTTGATCTTTGCCCCCACCGAGTTGCTGCCCCAACCACCAGCGGGGCCCCGATTTGTCCCAGGCTGTGCCCTGACTCCAGCCCCCGGTCCTGGACTGAGCTCTGCTCCTTATGACCAAATTAACTGTCAGAAAAAGCATGTGTAGTTGTCCCAAAGGGAGACAGAGAGAAGATGGGGGGGCTCAGCGTCCCCTGCCCCTTTGCGGAGACGTGATCTGACCTCATGTCCCGGCGCCTGGGGTCAGTGACCAGAGCCATGAGAGCCTAGCCGCCGACAGGCGCGCCCTCAGCCCTGCGCCTCCCTAACTGCCCCGCCGGCGTGGCGCTGGAAGCCCCTTGCCCACAGCGGGCCTCGCCACTCCTCTGCCTGGTAACTGGTGTCTTTTCCCGGCCTGTGTGGGCAGCTTGCTGAGCACAGCTGCAGACGAGCTATATTTAGCCGGCTTTAATGAGCTCAGGATGGCAGACATCCGCCTTGGGAGCACTTTTCTTGCGTGTGGTGTGCGTATGTCTGTGCTTGGCATGGCCCGTCCTAGAGTGTGCGTGTGTGTGCCTGTGCGTGTGTGCGCGGGCGCTGGCGTGTGTGGCAGTGCCTCGGTGCATTCCTTGACACGAAGGTGCGTGTGCGTCTGTGTGAGTCCACCTGTGCGGTGCCGTGCTCTGCTGGGGACGTGTACAGCTTCTGACACTCACAGGGGTGCAGAATGGAAACATATTTTTTGTTCATTTATCCATTTGTTTGAAAAGTGTTTAATGAGGCTTTTTTCTAGGCTGGCACCTTGACAGTCTCCGGGAATAAAAGGGAGCAGAGAACCAGGCCTTCAGTAGACAGAGTGGCCCCCGGCGACCTGGCAGGGAGGGGGCCTCACTCTCCCCGGTTCTCCCCTGGGCGCCTCGTGTCTCAGCCAAGCGCAGCCCAGAGCAGGGGAGTCTCCAGCTCAGCCCCTCCCCGGGCTGGGAGGGTGCGGGCGGGTCTGGAGAGGCAAACCAGGGTGGTCCTGCGCGGTCCACTGACTTACCCATGAGAGAACAAGCCTTCCCTTCGTTTTTCTAAACACCAGTTTACAATTTTCACTCTGCCTACCCATGCGACTGTGCTGGTGAGACTCCCCACCTGTGAGTCCAGGGGCTTCTCAGAGCCGCCAGGTTCTTCCCCAGCGCCCTGGAGGGGCGACGGAGAGAGTGTCCGCTCCCGCACCGGTGTGCCCCTCGTGAATACTGAGCATCGGGCCCCCGCCTGGCGATCTGTTCCCTGCTGGTCTTCAGCTCCTGGGGCAGAGGGCAGCCAGGCCCCCTGAAGTGGTCCATCCCCCTGGAGTTGGGAGGGCACCCCAAGTTGGGAGGGAGCCCCGCATTAGTGTCTGTCTTTGTCTCTGCCTGGGGTGGGGGTGGGGATTTCTGTTTAGCCCGAGAGAATCTCTGTTTCCTCAAATCCTTTTCTTCTGGGAGTAAAGGTGCTTTTGGAAACAAAAACCAGGGAACTCTGCCCAAAACACCTTTTGGGCAAAGGTGTTTGCCCAGAGGCAAAGAAGCCAGAGCCGGGAGAAAGCAGGAATTGACATCTCAGGAAAAAAAAATCACCCCGCCACATGCACGGTGCAAAAATTCTGATTTTTAATCTGTAGTTTGAGTAGGCAACACGTGCACGGTATATGGTGTGAAATTCTAAAGGAACAAAAGGGGACGAGTACGCCCTCCGGTCCCGTCCTCCAGCTCCCTGAGCCCCTCCCCCCAGAAACAAAGGTTGTGATGAGTTTCTTATAGATCGTTCTAGAATATTCTCTGCATACATGGACATCTCCATAAATATTCATTTATCTATATTTTTATATATACCCCACACAGACAGGAACACAGCGCATTCCACCTTGCTTTCCTCCGATAATAAAATATCGGGATTATCTTACTACCTCAGCACATATAGAGGCTCGCGGCTTTGCAGCGGCTGTGTCGCATTTCACTGCGGCGTAATTTGTCTCACCAGTCCCCCGTTGGTGAACACATAGGTTTGCTTTCTGTCTTTTGTCTGTATTACAAATAGTGTGGCAATGGTTAGAGTTGTGCCTATGTCATTATGCACACGGACCAGGACTTGCTGGGTCAAGGGCGTTTGGTATTTCGAATGTCACTGTCAACTCGCCCCCCGCAGAGGTTGGACCGGCTCTCGCTCTTGCCCGCAGTGAATGAGCGGGGGCTGTTTTCCCACACCCCGGGCAGCACGGGTTTGGTCATTGCTAGCTTGAGAGGTGATCCCTCCAGCTGAGTGTCGAGCGCACCTTTTTGTACGTTTAAGAGCCATTCCCAGTCCTCCTCCTGGAACCCGCATTCATGTCAAGGGGCTTACCGGGGTGTGAGGGAATGTGCGGGTTAGAGCAGGTTATTGTATTTCTTTGTTTTTGCGCCAGCTTCCGAGCGGAGCCACGGTGGGCTTGACAGAGGTCCCCTAGGGGGTAGGCCAAAAGGTTCCAGCACGTTCCTGCTCCTGACAACAGCCCCTCTCCCTCTGTCCTTCCTGCCACTCTGCAGGGCAGCCCGTGGCGTGGAGGCATTTGAAAGCGTGGTGAGAGCACCCTTGTCTGATACCTCATCTCTGGGGGCAACGCCGCGGGAGCGCGAAAGAACCTTGGCCTAGGGACCTGCTTCCAGTCCCCAATCCCTCACATACATCTAGAGATAAGTTGCTTAACCTCTCTGAGCCTCAGTTTTCTCATCTGTAAAGTGGGGAGAGCACGCCGCCCTCTCAGGGTGCAGGTGAGGATTGCCTGGGACACTGGATGACGATCGGAAACTCGAGGCAGGCCTTGGGAGGGCTGCATTTATCACAGGAGAGTCGCCGGGATGGGAGGTGCCAAGCCTCCCAGCACCGCGGCGTCGCGCGGCAGGGTCTTTTCCCGCGGTCGAATCTCTGGACCCTTCGGTGGGCCTGATCAAAGCCGGTGCCCTCCCTGATCTGAGCTGGCTCGCGGGAGAGGTCGCTCCCTGGAGCTATCCCGATGCTGACTAGGGGCGGCCAACAGGTTTTCAAGAGGCAGGGTCTGGGGCTCAAACCCTGGCAAGGGTCGGGCCTTGGTCTGGGCTAGCGTCTCTGTCGAGGGCCCCCTGTGATTGGCTCCCTGGATTTTGACCCCGGAAGGGTTAAGGAGTCAGAGGAGAGGCCTCAGCTTCTAGATCCCCAGCTGGTTGGAAAGTCCTGCCCCTAGCCTCCCTGCTAAGTAGCAACTTACATAACTTGCTTGTGTAACCCGGTGAAGGGGGGCTCCCTGCCTTCTCCGGGCCGGCGTGGGGCATTCTTGAGCTGCTGTAAACATTTCCTAGGTTGTGTTGAAACTCGGAACTTTCCAGAAACCACTGCACACCCATTCGTCCTGGCTCTGCCGTATGCTCCCGTGACTCAGGCGAAAGCTCTTCAGGGATTTGCCGGCAGCTGCCGTGGCCCCTAGAGCCTGTTCTACTCCAGACCGGGTCCCCTTCCACAACTTCCTGCCGCATTACTCGCCTCCAGACATGCCCTCGACGTGGCCTGAGGTACAGGGCAGAGCAGGGATGGCCTCTCCTTACTCTGAACCGCAGTCTCTAGCACATGCAGCCTTAGAGGCTGGGAGTCACCCCTGGCAGCTTCAGATTGGGCTGTTTCAGATCGGGCTGTTTGCAGCCTTTGGTCACGTGGCTGGGCTTAGTCACAGTGTCTGGACCTAGGTGTTTGTCATGTGACTCGACTGTGATCATGTGACCCGGAGCACCTCCTGAGAGATCCTTGAAGTCGCATGCTTCATCTGTTGTATCCGAGCCGTCTTAGTATTTTCAGCCCTGATGCTAATTTGGACAGTCACCGACAGAGTAACAGTGGCCAAGTGATGTCGAGTTGTTTTTTCTTTCTTTTTTTAATATAGATACATTTTTTTTCCCGGACGCAGTATCATAATCCACTCACTGTGTTTCACCTGTGTTCATTCCTCACACAAGCATTTCTTTTCCTTTTCACACGCCCTCATCAGCCTGTCGGCTCCGAGGGGGCAGGGCCGCGTTTCGCTGCTTCGTTTTGTTTGTCGTGTTCACATTTAGTGAAGTAGGGGCTGTGGCTTGTTGGGAAATATTCTTATCATCCGTATGGCATGTGCTTGTATTATCGATTCAATCGACGTATTTCTAAAGAGTCTGAAACTACTGAAGATGATGGGCTCACTGGAGAAAACTTGGAAAAGAGAGACAAGTAGAAAGTCAAAAAAATTATCACCCATGGTCCTATCGTTTCGATAAAACCAGTCAGTGAGTCTCAGTGTGTTTCCTTCAGATCCACAGGCCCAGCCCACGCATCTCTCCACCCCGTTTGCTGGTTTTCCTCCAGGCGAGGTGCTGGGCCGCTGTGGAGAAGGGCGGCCTTGACCTTGGCTACTGAACAAGGTGATGGCTTTTTAGCTGTGCTCCGTGGAGCCCCCAGGGACTGCTTAGGGGCGGGAGTGGGTGGGGTCAGAAAGTGAGGTGGGGGGGCCCCCAACCGGCTTCAGCCAGAACTGGTCCACTTTCCTCCGTTTTGCAGATGGGGCTTCTAAAGCAAATGTCATGGGATAAAAGGTTTTCCTGTTTTAAAAAAGTTTTAAAACTCAGATGAGGGCCCGTTCTTTCCCTGCTCCGTGCAGTGCCCCACACAGCCCGCCCCAGTCCTGCCCTTTCTCGTTAACCCACACCCCCGCGCTGCTGCCAGAGCTGCGGGCTCCCCCCCACCACACGCCCGAAGCCCTTGGTGTTCCCCCAAGTTCCCAGGCCCGTGACCCTACTCCACAAGCAGTGAGGCGGGGCTGTCAGGGTACGCTGGGGGCGGACCCATCAGAACCCACTCCATTCTTTGCTAAAGGCCCCCCAAACACGCACTTATTGATTTGCACCAGGACTTGTCTGGGCATTCACACCAAGCTCCCTAGTGGGAATCAATCGCTTTGAAATCCAGGTGACTTTTGCCACCCGTAGTTTCCTGGATCCTCTAGCTTTCCCCGTATCCCTCGACGCGACATGCAGGTCTCGTCGGCCCTGGGGGTGAAGGCTGCGAGGCGCGGAGGCTAGAACTCACGCAGGGCACGGCCTCCCCATGCTTGGGCTCAGAGAATCCTCCCGGCTTGGACCAGGGAGTGTAGCCCAGCCCCTCACTCTGCGGTGGTGTGGAGAGGGCACCCGAGGGCGCCGTCTGACCGGGGCCTTCATTTCCCACCCCGTGCCTCTTCCCACGGCCCATCTCCTCCAGCATGTGTGCCCTCCTCCGTGTGGGTTTACCTTCTTGCTGCTGAATGGGCAACGCGGGCTCTAGACATTCCCAGGTCTTTCCTGGTATACCTCTCCCGTCCCGCATACTGGGTCCAAAAGCAAGATGTGTGTTTACGCCGGGGCCTGCGCTTCCACCGCTCACAGAGGATCGGATGCTTTTGTCTATACTTCTCAGGACGTGCCCCTCGGTGCCAAGCTGGGCCCAGCTCTGCTCAATGGACCCCGGCAGGGACTTATGGTGATGGGGGCCACTGCAGGGGCTGCTAGAGTGGAGGGTGACCCCGAGTGGTCAGTTTTCGCTAGAGGGCACCCCTGTATCCACCCCTCCTGGGTCCTGGCGGCAAGGTGGCAAGAGAGAATGGAGGCCGCCACGCCGGGTGACTCTGCCGAGGGTGCTGAGTGCGTGGGTGACGACCTTGGCTTTTGTCTCAAGAGCAGGATGGCACATCGGTAATTAGGAGGGATGATCACGATTTGTGCCTTTCCAAGGTGGTGATTAAGCAAAAATAGCCTCCATCCTCCAGCTGCCCGGAGGAGCCATGGTGAGCTGGGTGGGCCACCCGTGCCCATGCCAAGACTGGTGGGGGCGCTGGAAGCAGCGCTGTGGTAGCTGGCCTGCCTCAAAATTTGTCACAAAACATTGTCACAAAAACAGCTGTGGGCCCCCCGCGTCGTCTATCTCCCCTGTCCCCTTTCCCAGAGCCCCACTTCATGGCTCGTTCACTGCGTGGCAGGGACCAGCCCGCACAGGGCGACGCGGGCAGAAGTGAGCAGGCAGTGGGCCCCGGGACGTGGCTCCCCACCCCCCAGGACCCCTGCCAGCAGATCCCGTCACCAGAGGCTTTAGGGGAGCCTCTAGGTGCGGAGCCACCAAGCCCAGACCAAACTGTTCTAGAATTCCCAGAGTCCCCCCCGATACAGTTTCCCTGGGGACTTCTAAGAAGCGTGCTTCCCAAGCATGAGGTTCCCCCGAACCCGCGTCCTCCTGGGGGATCGACCCCAGGGAGCTGTCTCATGGTCTGTGAGCCCTGGCTCTTCACTTACAATCCGTTTTCATAAAAACGCCACACGAAGCCCTGACAGCTGATGCGCCCCTGCTCCCGAGGGGCCCGCAGGCTGAGGGGGAGATAGACGGGTCACCTCCCAGCCGTGGGCCCGGCCCCGGTCAGCATGCGGTGGGGCAACCGTCTCTGAGACGTCTCTGACGTAGATCTGAGAAGGCTTCCCAGAGGTGGTGACAACTGAGCAGGGTTTTGAAGGACGAGTGGGAACTGACTGGTCTGCGAGGGGAGGAGTGAAAGAGTAAGGCCTCGTGGGTGAGTCAGAGCCGGCGGCCTCAGGGGTTGGGGCGGAAATGCCCGGTTCGTGGAAGAGCAGGGCTCTCGTGGGCACGGTGCCGGCGGGAGGCCCCTAGGGTGCCTTCCCGCTTGTCAGCGGAGGCTCCTGCCAGAGCAGGAGACGTACCTGTCAGCGGAGGCAACTCTCGTCCTGTTGGTTAGCTCTGTAGAGGCCAGAATCTAGATCTGGCGGGCTAGGTCCCCCGTCTTCCCTTTCCCAGAGCAAAGCCTCTCTGTCTTTTGTTCATTGAAAGGGAGCGAGGGGCCGCCCCAGACAGCGCAGGAAGCCAGACTCTGCCCTCCGCTAGGGAAGGGGGAAGGGGTGCTGAGGACAGCCCTGCCGGGCTCCCATCCCCGCCAAGCCAGGAACTGCCTCGGCATCATCTGCAGCCAGGGCACGGCACTCGTCCGTTGATTTGATGCCCAGAACATCGTGTGGGCCCGTGGGCGGCTGGCCCCAGGCGGATCAAGGATGTGGGGGCTCCTCGGCCGGTGTAATCCGGGAGGGTGCAGGATGCGGCCCCCACCTAACGGAGGGCTCGGTGCCCGGGAGATGGCAGGACCCGCATGTCTTCCCTGCGACTTATTTATAGCCTCGCTATGGTAATTTGTGGCAATCACAGTATCTAATCCTGTAATCACACTGCAAGCAGGCTCCCCGGTGCAAGTAGGCACCCAGCCCAGCGAGGCTGGGGAACCTGCCAGGGCTCAGGGAGGACTCGGGGACAGGGCCGGAGTGTGGAGGCGGCCATGTCCCTGTCGGCCTCCGGCCAAATCTTACAATCTGCGGCCCTGTGCCCCTCAACATGCCCTGGATGGGGAGGAGGAGGGGGAGGAGGAGAAGGATAATACCACTTATATGGTATTTATTATGCTCCAGGCCCCGTTCTAAGCCCTTTCTGTCTATGAACTCCTTTCTTCTCATCATCATTCCAAGGGTTAGCCGCTATTATTATCCCATCTTCCAGATGAGAAAACAGAGCTGCGGGTCACACCGCCGATAAGAGCCCAGGGCGGAACTCAGGCGTCCGGGCTCCGAAGTCCGCAGTTTCCACCGGGTCCCTCCCCGCCCCGCCAGAAGTCAGATGCCCCCCGGGCTCCAGACCCGTGCACGCAGCCCTGCCACCTCCGGGCTTCTCCCGGCCCACCCGCCCCGTGGCAGCGCATGCAAAGCCACACTTGGCTTGCCCCCCGGACGCGCTCTTTCTTCCTGCTGGCCAACCGGCCTCCCACGGCAGGCCTGGACTCCAGCCACCTGGATGTCACTTATCAGTCTGTGTTCCCGTTTCGCCTGCAGAATGAGGATTTTTGTGTCCAGCTCCCCAGGAAGTTGTGGGGGTCAGATGGATGGGGTAGCACTTTGCCAAGCGTTGTCTCCTGTTGAGCGTGGGGCCCTGTTACCTGGGTCGATGTGCCAGCTCCCCCAGTCGCCTCAGTTGTGTTGCCCGGGGCAGGTGACTTAGTTCTGTTGGGGCCTTGGTTTTCTCGTCGGTAAAATGGGGCTAATGACAAGAGGACCAAAATTCGGAGGTGGTTCGTGGGGACCAGGTGCCTGGCACAGATGTACTCAGTAATACGGAGCCATCTGCTGGGGCTTATTTTGCCCGCCCCCCCCGAGGGTAGGGCCCAGGTCTCTTCCAGCCACGCCCGGAGCAAGGCCTGTGGGATGTCAGCACTCTAGCAGAAGAGCCCGGGCCCCTGGAAGGAGCACTGGGAAGTGCAGGGCAGAGCCGGGCTTCAGAACAAGTTTTTCCTCTTCCTCCTCTAAACCAGGGTCCTCCATCACTCAGGAAATGATTTCCTGTCTGTGTGGGAAGCAGCTCCGAGCTCATAAAGCAGTCGCCCTTAGACCAGGGCTGCGTCTGCGCGGACAGAGCATTTCAGAAGTGCGCCCCCTGCTGAGGACAGCTGCTCATTTGGGGTTCCTGGCAGACGCACCCCCGCCGCCCCCACCCCGGGGGCCAGCAGTGGCTGGGGCGCTGTTGGCTCAGAGGCACGTTGGCCAGGGCTCCCACCCACATCTACCACAGGCTTGTCTGCAAAGCCCCTTGGAAGAGCCCTCTCCAGATGTGCTTCCTAGCAGGGTGCAGCGGGCTCCTGGTAGGGGGTCGGGGGAAGTAAGAAGAAGGAAAGGACCATCCTTGCCTAGAACCAGCTGCCGTAAGAGATGAGCTCCCTGTCGCTGCCGGCAAACGGGTGGCTCACAGTCAAGCTGTGAGGACCAGCCATACAGAGAACGTGGTGTCCTTCTCATGGGCGAAAAGGAGAAGAGGTCAGGTCAGCTTGGTGGAAGGAAGGATTTCTCTCCTTCTCATGGTGGCAGCATCATCGGGTAGGCAGTGAGGGGGCCACTGGATGTCTCTGAGGTCCCTCTCCACCCGGCAGTCCAAGGCGGCCTTGCGTGTCCGAGTCTAGGTCCTGAGCTGTTGCCCGAGTCTAGGTTCCCAGCTGCTGTCCCAGCTCCGAGGTCACAGAGGGGCAGCCTCTGGCCCATGTGCTTTCTGTAGCGGGGGACGACTCATGAACTTGGGTGATGGACCCGGTTTTAGATCAGGGGACCAACAAGCTTTTCTGTAAAGGACCAGAAAGAAAGTATCTTGGGCTCTGTGGGCTATAAAGCCGTTGTGGCACATGAGCAGCCACACGTAATGTGTAAACGAATGGGCATGGCGGTGTTCCAATAAAACTTTATTTGCAGAAACAGGCAGTGGGCCGGGTTGGGTCCCTGACTGTAGTGTCTGTGTTGGAGGAATGTGAGCTTGGGGAGGGTCGGGTGCCCTCCCTGGACGCCACGCAGGAAGAAGCACTTTCTGGGTGTGGAGGCGTGGAGCCCGGCAGCTGAGAGAAGCAAGAAAAGCTTTTCTGGCAGCCGGCTGACTTCACCCGACGGCTCGAGGGTGACAAGTGGTGACGAGGGCAGTCCACGTGCCGGCCTTACCTCTCCGAGGTCCCAACTTCCCCTGAGTGGGGTTCCCGTAGCTCGAGGCCTCGCCAGCTCTCTGATAGAGCCAAATCTATGGAGTGATTTTTATTCTTTTAAATCTGGCACCTGCAGCTGTCGGGTGCTCGGCCCGAATTTCTGTCCATCGCTGGAGGCGGAGGCCGTCCGACGACCCTTGTGGTGGTTGTCATTCGTGAGGGAAAGCAGGGTCGGTCCTTCCTAGGGTGCCCCTGCCGGCCGCCAGGACAGCACCCTCGGTGGCCTCATCCCACTGGTCTCGGTTTTTTTAGGAAGAGAAAGGGTTTCACGCTGTGCTGAGTTCAGATGCGGGGGCCGGGCTGGGCGACCCCCTAGCTCCGGATGCCGTGGCTTCGCTGGCCTGCGGGCCTGCGTCTCACGCCCGCCGGGCTCCCCTCTGTCCCCGCCACAGGAGAGCTGTACCGGGTTTCCCTGAGAAGACAGAAGTTCCCGGCGCAGGGCAGCATTGAGATCCACGAGGACAATGAGGTGGGCCGGCGTCCCGAGGCTGCCCGGGGTTTCGGGAAGAGCCCTAGGAGGACGGGCTGCTTCGTTCCCATCCAACCCCGCCTTTGCTTTGCTGGGTGACCCCGTTAAGCGTCCCGTCCTGCTCTGGGCGTCTGGCTCCCATACAAGAAGGGCCTCTTTGGGTCCCCTCTCGCCCTGACGTGAAGTGGCTTCCCTCCTGGCTCCCTGTGCTCCTCACTCCGAATGCACAGGAGGACCCATCCCATGGGGGGCCTGGAGAGGTCCCCGACTTGGAGCTGAGATAGGCTTGGCACAGTGCCTGCTTCTCCGGCCACAGCCTCTGTGTGTGTGTTGCGGGGGGCGGGGGTCATTGTGTTACCCCTCCCCCATCCTTTCCCCCCTGCTGCCCATGTTTCTCTATCCCCTCGACGTCCCTTCCAGGAAGTCGGCCCACAGCGCTCCTGCAAGACGCACGTCCTGCTGCTGGTGCTGCATGGAGGGAACATCCTGGACACAGGCTCGGGGGACCCCTCCTGCAAGGCCGCCGACATCCACACCTTCAGCTCCGTGCTGGAGAAGGTCACGCGTGCCCACTTCCCTGCGGCCCTGGGCCACATCCTTATCAAGTTTGTCCCCTGCCCTGCCATCTGTTCTGAGGCGTTCTCGCTGGTCTCCAAGTGAGTCCCTTTCTGCCGGGACTGGATGGCACCGGGGGGTGTGGAGGGCTGAGCGGAGGGGCTGTCCCCGCCTTGCGGGTGCCTGGTGGGCAGGGTACACCCGCCAAGCCTCCCTGACCGTGAGCATCGCTCGTGGGAAGTGGTCAGCCAGGCTTCGTTAGCACTGTGCCCCGAGTCCTCCTCTGCCTGGGACCAGGCGGGACCAGGCGGGACCAGGCGGGACCAGGCGGGACCCGGTCCCTACGGCAGCTCAGATCCACTTCCGGTGCTCCGCAGGCCCTGGCCTCGCTGGCCCCGGTGAGGACGCTGAGGCGCTGAGAGGCGAAGCAATGTAATTTCTCCCAGGGTTACCCACAGAACGGAGCCCGGAGTCAGACCCAGGCGGCCTCACCTCCAGGCCACCTCATTAGAGCCCCGCCGGGAAGTGTGCTCTAACGGAGGGGGCACGGAGCCCTGAGGGCACTCAGGAAGGGGGCCAGGGGGGCTCCCCAGAGGAGGCGACTTTGGTGTGTGCTGTGAGAAGAGCATAACAAGGTTAAGCGTGTGGTCAGCCTGGATTTCGGTCCCGGCCGTGCTGCCCGGGGGAAGCTTTTTAGCCTTTCGCCGCCCGTTTCCTCACCGGCGAAGTGGGAACACTCAGATACCCAGGAGAGTAACCACCTCCTAGAGTTTTGTGTTTTTTTCGAGGATTCTGGGTGCTAGCCTATGGGAGGCACCTAGCACACCGCGGGACACAGCGAAAGCACAAGGCGGGGATTCGCTGTGACATGTCATTGTCCTCACAGGGGAGCAGGTGCTCTCTCCACTGTGGGGCAGGGGTCTGGGAGGCAGGTGTTCCTGACTCCCAGTGGAGAACCTGGACGGCTGGGATAAGGTAGCATGCTTACCAGGCCTGGGTTCTTCATCCAAACCCGCCCTGGCCCTTGTGGGGCACTAATAGGGAGACCAGGAGCCCCACTGGCATCTGGGGGCCTATGGGAGAGCCCGCCATGGCTGCAGGGTCAGGGGGCTCTGTGCTTCCCAGGTTCCTGCCCTCTCGAAATGGCCGGGAGCCGAAGGTAGGTGCCAGGAGCCAGGGGCCGCTCACGGGTAAAAGGAGTCCCGAGCGCCTGCTGAGGGCTCGTCCCCTAGAGCCTGTCGCAAACCGTGGGGACTGGAAGCCGGGAGCTTTCTGCAGTTAGGGAGGAAGGGAGGCCAGGGACCCCTCTGTCCTGCCCGTCACTCCCTTTCCTGTCAACTTTGCCAGAACCTTGAGGCTTCGGAGAGAGGAGCCCTAACCCAGGTGGCGCTTGGGGCAGGGTGGACGGGGCGTCCCAGCTCGTCAGTGCAGTGTGGCCCTGACCAGGACTCAGCAGTGCTGGGAGGGGCGGGGGGCCCGTCCTCGGCTCCCTGTCCCGGGCCGGAGAGTTCGCGTGGGGGGCAGGCCGGACCTCACTTCCTTTTCTGGTCCCTGAGAGAAAGGAAGGGTTGCCCGAGCCCGGGGAGCACAGACCTCAGTCGGGGTTGGAGGGAAGGAAGGAGACTAGGCCAGTGGGGCCCCAGCCTGGCTAAAGGCCCGGATGCCCGTGCGGTACCTGTCCAGCCACAGGGCTGCAGGCCGCACCCCCAGGGCGTCTGAACTGGGCAGGGCAGGCAGGTTAATCGGCTCTGTGTGTCTGCCCTGCCGCAGGATTTGGGGAACTGAGCTGACGTGGCTCCGTTCCTCTCACACTCCAGCAGCCCCTTCACACTGTCACAGTCGGAGCTAATTGAGCTCATTCATAATCTATCTCAGGATCCCCCTAACCGCTCGCTCCCAGGACATCCGACCCCAGAGCTGAGTCACCCGGCCCCGGCCTGATCTCCGGGAAGATGGATGGCCTGGCCACGCGAGGGGACCGTGCGAGGGAGTGTACTCCTGCCCCGGCAGAGCCTCGCCGGGCCGTCCATCAGCCCGAGTCACCGCTGGGAGGGAGCTCTTTCTCAGCTAATTAAAATCTCCCGGTGGCAGTTGAGGCCCGTTTCCTCTAATTTGTGTTCTTTGGGGATGAGGAACGGCTGTGAGGCTGGCTTTGCACGCCAGGAAGTCCCTGTCACCAGCTCAGGGCCCCTGAGCCCTGCCACCTGAGTGTAGGCTATGGGGGAAGGGCAGGCTCTGGACAGGAGTTGGGCAGTCCCTTCCCCCGTGGCCCCTCCTGGCCAGCTGGGTCCAATGCCCCAGGTCAGAGAGGCAGGGCGGGTGAGATGGGGAGAGGGGAAGGCAGCTGGGGGCTGGGCCCAGATGGTGCTGAGCCACCCAGTGGGGAGGCAGGGAGGTTGGGGGCAGGGGGACTCGTGCAGGGGCAGGGCAATCCACTGGTGGTGGGAATGCGACAGGGCGGGCTCTCCTCGTCCCTTCTGAGTCACGGATCTCCCTGCGAATGCTCTGAAGGCTCCTAGGATCCTAGTCCCAGAGAGATGGACGCCAGAGCGACGTGCCCGCCCCAAGCTGTGACGTGCCTGGTGTCCCCTCTCCTCCTTTCTACTTTCTCTGAAGCCTTCCTCAAGGCCCAGTTCAAACCTCACCTCCTCTGGGGGGGTCTGTCTCGACGCCACGCCTCCTCCCAGATACACACCAATGGCTTCTTCCACAGTCGGGGCGCTCTTTGGTGCCGTGCGGAATGGGGCAGGAGGGAGCTGGTGTCACGAGAGGGGCTTCTCCCACGGGCTGGTAGAAGGTGGGCACAGGGGAGTCAGCACAGGCTTGGCTCACCGGCCCGCACTCCCGCGCCGGGGCCTCTGCTTTGTCTCGCTGGCTCCTGCCTGGGTCCCCGCGAAGAGCCCTGCGTGCGGGGCCCAGGTCCTGGCCACTATATGCTCCCTTCTGCCCAGCCGGAAGCCCCAGACCCACCGCCGTGCTGTCCCTGCCTGGGCTCACCTCGGTCCCTTGTCTGCAGCCTGAACCCCTGCAGCCACGACGAGGGCTGTCTCAGCGACAGCCAGGACCACGTCCCTCTGGCCGCGCTGCCCCTGCTGGCCATCTCCTCCCCGCAGTACCAGGATGCAGTTGTCACTGTCATCCAGCGAGCCAACCAGGCCTACGCAGAGTTCCTCAAGTCCCCCGATGGCATCGGCTTCAGCGGGCAGGTAAGGGCGGCCTGCCCCACTGCCCCATCTCGGCCCCATCTGGAGAGAGAGGGGCTTGGACCTGCCCAAAGGATCTAGACCAGGCTGTTCAGGAGCTATAGCGTCTGGGGGAGGCTTCGGAGATAGCAAAACGGAGGCCAACGTCGCCGTCCTGAGCGTGAGCCCACGCTGACCCCCGGCCCCGGTCGGACCCCTGACTCTAGCCTGGCTCCTGTCCGCAGGCTGACCCCGGTCCCAGAATACGCACCCTGCCTCCTACTGGGGCTCTCTCAGGCCTCCCTAGGACAGGTCCCTTTTTCCCTAGGCCACCTGTGCTCCGGATGGGTGGGGGGGTGAGGGGTCAGCAGAGACCGAGCCTGTGGTCCCAGCTGTGCCTTTTCCAGGTGTGTCTCATCGGGGACTGTGTGGGGGGCCTCCTGGCCTTTGATGCCATCTGCTACAGTGCAGGGCCCTCAGGCGACAGCCCAGGCAGCAGCAGCCGGAAGGGGAGCGTCAGCAGCACTCAGGTGTGGCCAGAGGGGGGTGGGAGTGATGGAGGGGTCCGTCCTTGGGAGCGGGGGGCGGGGGGGGCCTCTCTGAGGGCGGCGGTGTTAACCCTTAACGTTCACACCATGAAATCCAAGCGACAAAGTACCGTATCACAGTCTTACAAGAGCAGCAAGAGATTACTATCACAGGCGAGGAAACGGAGGCCCCGAGGGGGCTAATTTGGGGTTCGGTCCCCAGGCAGTTGCCCAGAGTCCCACTCAGTCGCCGGTCCCTTTGGATGCAGGAGACAGTCCTGTGACCGAACGCGCGTGCCATGACTGTGCTGTGGCTGCCATGCGTCTTTCGGAAGAGGTGTCGCCTCGCACGTCTAGAAGGAAGGGGTTGCTTGTGCCTGGCGTGGGGCGGGGGGTAGGCAGGGCCCCGGCCTCCGGCGGCTGCAGTGCCCTCCTGTTCTCTCCTTGGTCCCAAAGGACAGCCCAGTCGTGGCGGAGGAGGATGGCGGCTTGGCAGGCTGTAAGCGGTTCAGCAAGAGCAGCATTGACGTCTCCACCGTGTCGGAGGATGAGGAGCCCCAGAGGCCGTTGCCACGGAAACAGAGCGATTCCTCTACCTATGACTGCGAGGCCATCACCCAGCACCATGCCTTCCTATCAAGGTAACCGCTCCGTGTGCCCCACCGTCCTTCCAGCACAGCGTCTAGAGCAGGGAGCACCTCGGCTTAGAATCGAATGGGTGGCTCAGGGCCAGTCCTATGTCCCACGTCCTTCCACGGGGTCCCCTGGGCAAGTGCTGAGACCCAGGTCGCTCCCCACGGGCCCTGGGCTAAGACCCGGGACCCTGCCCTCTGTCTCTGCTCCGCCCAACTTGCAGAGAGAGGGGATGATCGGCCTCACACCCCTGAGCCTCAGTTTCACCTTCTGCAAAAAAAAAAAAAAAAAAAAAAATGCTGCCCAGCCTACTTTACGGATGGTTTTAAGAACCTAGTGAAAGAACAGGTATGTTGTAAGCTGGTGAGTGAGCTACTCCAGGTGTGCATTCTTAGGATTTCTCACGTGAGGCCACGCAGGCTAGGTAAGTCAAGACCCTTCCTGGGGTCACACAGCCAGGGCTGGGGTCAGCATTCCAGTTTTCCCAGCCCCCAGTACACAGCACGCTTACACACGTAGGCCGAGCAGGACCCCCCCCACGGAATGTCCGCCCTTTGACCTTCTAGAAGAGACAGGTTCGCCGACACTGGCCAGCTGAATTATCTGCACGTTTATTGAGGATACACGTGGGCACTGAGCATAGACCAGAATTAGAAGGAACGCCTCTTCTTCCCTTACTTCTCGATTCTTTCCTCATTTGCGTCCTCCTTCCTTCTTACCCGAGGGGTGAGTAGCGTGAGGTCAGTTCGGCATTTGGAAAATAGACCATCGGTGTATTTTTACATGCTTTGCATTTAGTTTTACTTAAAAAAAAACAACACAGCCAAACAAACCTTATACTGTGACCTTTTCCCCATGTATGGAAAAATACCTCGTAGATATTCTTAACAATATTTTGTTTGAGTACATGGAGAACAGTCAGACACTTTGGGTCTTTCCAGTTCTTCAAAATCATAAACCGCACCCTGGCGACCATCCCTGTGCATAAACGTTTCTGTATACGTTAGGGCTGTTTTGTTTGCCTAGGTTTCTGGAGGGGGATCATTCGGTCAAAGGCTCTGCATAATTAAACCTCTGACTATTTAGAGCCCCTCGGACAGGTTATTCTGTAGAAAAGCGGTAACACTTCAAGTCCAGGTTGCCAGGAAAAATCTCCACATTTCTGGTTCATCCTTGAAAAATCCTTTAAGAAAACCCCAGATTCGGAGAGTGACAAGAAGCCGCAGGCTTTCAGTAGCTGGTCCAACACAGCCAGCTTCTCCCTCTGGTGCAGGGACAGATGGCCGTTTCTTTGGCAATTAAGTAGTTGGCGTGTGTTTGGGGACCATGCTGTACATGAAATATGTATCGTTCGACACCAGAGCCGTCATCCTCCCGGGGAGGTGCTCCCAGCGCAAGGGGCGGAGGACGGTGGGATCCAGGACCTCGCTCGCACACTGTTTCAGTGGCGGTTTCCTCCGTTCCCTTTCTCCCCCGGCTGGAGTGTGTTAGCTGAATTTGCATTCAGTTAATTGATTCATAAATCATGTAACCCTGCCCTGGCTGGTGTGGCCTGTGAACCAAAGGTCGCCTCCAGTTCGATTCCCAGTCAGGGCACGTGGCTGGGCTGCCGGCCAGGCTCCCGGGTGGGGGCGCGTGAGAGGCAACCAGTCGATG
>PVJD01015565.1:0-24417 GCA_004026545.1 Mormoops blainvillei
AACCTTAGAATCAGCACCAGAAGGTCCCAATTTTCTTGTGGGTATCAGGGGAAGTGACTGAGAGCTGGCCAAGAGTCAAGCAAGCACCATTGTTCCCTCTCTACTCCTCCCCCACATATAGCACCACAAGGCAATGATGTGAGTTGCCCCAACCTGGTGAAAACCTAAGGCTCTGCCCCTCCCAATGTAATAGGTACTCTGAGACAAAATATATATATATATCCCAAATGAAAGAACAGATCAAAACTCCAAAAATAGAATTAAGCAATGAAGAGATAGACAACCTATCAGATGCAGAGTTCAAAACCCTGGTAATCTGGATGCTCACAGAAATGGTTGAGTATGGTTGCAAAATGGAGGAAAAAGCGAAGGCTAAGGAAAGTGAAATAAAGAAAAATATACAGGGAACCAACAGTGAAGGGAAGGAAATCAGGACTCAAATCAATGATTTGGAGCAGAAATAAGAAATAAACATTCAACCAGAACAGAATGAAGAACAAAGAAGTCAAAAAAATGAGGAGAAGCTTAGGAACTTCTGGAACAACCTTAAATGCTCCAACATCCAAATCATAGGGGTGCCAGAAGGAGAAGAGGAAGAGCAAGACATTGAAAACTTATTTGAAAAAAAAATGAAGGAGAACCTCCCCAATCTGTCAAAGGAAATAGGCTTCCAAGAAGTCCAGGAAGCTCAGAGAGTCCCAAAGAAGTTGGACCCAAGGAAGCACACACCAAGGCACATCATCATTACATTACCCAAGATTAAAGATAAGAAGAGAATCTTAAAAGCAGCAAGAGAAAAGGAGACAGTTACCTACAAAGGAGTTCCCATAAGACTCTCAGCTGATTTCTCCAAAGAAACCTTACAGGCAAGAAGGGACTGGAAAGAAGTATTCAAAGTCATGAAAGGCAAGGACTTACATCCAAGATTACTCTAACCAGCAAAGCTATCATTTAGAATGGAAGGGCAGTTAAAGTGGTTCCCAGGTAGAGTAAAATTAAAGGAGTTCATTATCCTTAAGCCCTTATTGAATGAAATGTTAAAGGGACTAATCTAAGAAAAAGAAGAAGATCAAGGCTCAGAACAGTAAAATGACAACAGGCTAACAACTATTAACAACTGAACCAAAAACAAAAACAAAAACAAACTAATCAAAGTAACTAGAACAGGAACAGAATAAAAGAAATGGAGATCTGATGGAGGGTTATCAGTGGGGAGGGGGAGGGTGGAGAATGGGGGAAAAGGTATGGGGAATAAGAAGCATAAGCGGTAGGCATAAAATAGACAGAGGGAAGTTAAGAATGTTATAGGAAATGGAGAAGCCAAAGAACTTATATGTATGACCCATGGGCATGAGCTAAGGGTGGGGGGAATGCTGGTGGGAGTGGGGTGCAGGGAAGAGGGGAATAAAGGCTAGAAAAAAATGGGACAACTGTAATAGCATAATCAATAAAATATATTAAGAAAAATAACACTAAATTCCAAGATCTTATTTTCCCTAGCCATATCCCTGAGACAAGTGTGGTCTCACACAGACACACACACACACACACACACACACACACAGAAAATCTTTTTGACAATACCCATCCTACTTCATCAAAACACCAGTGACAACCACCCACACCAGGTACACTTTCCCAGTAGATTCAGCAGCATTGAGTGGGGAGCTGATCTCCCTTCCTTCCCCATGGAGCAGATGACATTATTCTCTCTCTCCAGGTGGTTTTGCAGGGACAATTAAAAAGCTGATATTATATCCCCTTGCAGAACCAGTCAGCACTCTGATTACCCAGCCAGATGGTTTTGGCAGGCTAAGCAGAGAGTTAATCTTCTATACTGTAAGCAGCAAAAGCAGGTAGCACTTCAATTACCTTTCAAGGGAAGGGTCAGCAGGTATAAGCAGAGATCTGATATTAGATTGTCCCCCAGTGGAATCATGAGGTGCTTTGATTCCTGGGCCAGGATAGTGTAAACATGGTTCAGTGGTAAACCAGTCCTCCACCTCCATTGTGTACCAATGACATTGAGCAGGGTGGTCTCAGTCAGTGCTAGTTAGCACACCAGTTTACCTCCATCTGTGGTGTCAGCAAGTCCAATGGGGAGGTGAACTTCTACACCCTCTTAGCAGATAGAGGACTGAAATTGGTAGTGTGATGCAGGGTTAGTCAGAACATGTACTCTCAACACCACCACCACTTTCAATAGGGTCAGGTGGAAAGCTGAGCCCTCACTCATATCTGGCATCAATGAAAGAGGCTGTATGAGGTAGAGCTCATAGTACTTCACTTCTTTCTTACCCTTGTGTCAGCAAGCTGAGTTGGGAACTAAGAACCCACCCTCACTTGACTTCCAAAGGGTAAAAACATTCAGAATGAGGTGGGAGATAGGATTAGTCAATATTCCACTTTTCCTCATTCTCCTCACCCGCAGTTTCAAGAGGACCAGAGAGGATGAGAACTCCCACTCTCACTGTGTATCAAGAATGTATTTTAAGTCATCTTTGTGCTTCCATCTGATGTCAGCAAGGTCCAGACGGCAGCTGAGCTTACATATCCACATGGAAGTAACAAAGTGATATAAATTTGTTACCCATTTTCACTACGAAAGTGTTAAAGGAGCTAAAAACATAGCTAAATTTCCACCCCCTTTTCAGCAATGAGACTTTCAGTTTGAGGCACTGTTCCACTTTTGCTGGAATGGGATCTGTGTTGCCCAGAAGATAACATACACCTTCATGAATTCACTTCACCCTCATGTTATGCCTAAACAAGAGGAGGAGGAGGAGAAAGAGAAAGAGAAGTGGTAGAAGAAGTTGTTTAAAAAGGGCTCTGGAATCTAATTATATCCAAAATATCTGGGATACAATAGGAAAAGTTTTGTCATATCAAGAATGAGAAAAACTATGTATTGAATAAGGAAAGACAATTTATAAGTGCCAACAATGTATGAATCAGTGTTAAAATTAGGGGGGAGGGGGATAACTTGGGAAAGAAGGGGAAGGGTCATCAAGAAACATGTATAAAGGACACATGGACAGAGACAACAGGCAGTAGGATCAAGGGTGGGAGGTGGGGATAGGCAAGGAGGGGGTGATTGGTGGGGGGAAATGGAGACAACTGTACTTGAACAACAATAAAAAAAGAATATTAAAATAGTCATCACAAAAATGTTTCAACAACTAATTATGAATTCTCTTTAAACAAACTAGAAATAGCAAAGCTCAGCAAATATGTCAGTTATAAATAAATGGAAATTATAGAACAGAAAAATCTCTATAGTACAGTGAAGACGACAGAAGAAGGCATCATCAGTAGAATTTACCCAATCTTAAAAGTGGAAAGAAAATAGACTTAAAAGAAAGGAACAGAGATTCAAAGAAGTGTGAGACAAGACAATAATGACGAGCTAACATTCCTATAAACAGAATCCCAGAAAGAAACGGGGTGAGGGTGAAAGAGACTGAAAACACCCTAGAAATAATGACTGCAAAATTCCCATATTTAACAAAAGGTATAAACATAAAGATTTATGTAAGAAGCTGAGAAGACCTAAAATTTGGATAAACTCAAATAACTCCATGTCAAGACACATCACAGTTAAAATCTTAACTCTAAAGGCAAGGAAAGTCTTTAAAACAGCCAGAGAGAAAGCTGTGAAGTAATATTAGTATTAGTGACAGTGAATTTCTTATCTAAAACATGGAGGCCAGATAACAGTGACACATTTTCAAGTGTTGAAAGAAAACAAAACTATCAGTTGTGAATTTTGTGTCTGACAAAACTATCATTCAAGAATAAAGGGGGAATAAAATATTTTTACATGAAGAAAAATAATGGAATTTGTCACTAGCATACTTACCAAGATGTAAAGTAAATGATAACACAAGATTTGTCCTTCATAAGGGAAAGATGAACAACAAAATAGATAAAAATAGTGGGAATGAGTTTCTTTAATCACATTTAATGGTTGATGCAAAAATTATAACACCATCTGATGTGGTACTAAACATATGTAGAAGAAATATCTAAGACTATTACATTTAAAAAGTGGGGAAGATAAACTAAATGGAAGTAAGGTTTCCACACTTCACTTGAAGTGGTAAAATGTTGATTGCAGTTGACTTGATAAGTTATGCATATATATTGTAATAACTAGAAAAGCCACTAACAAAACTATTTAGAATGGTATACTAAAAACTATAACTAAGTCAAAATGAAGTGTTAAAAATACCCAAGAGGAAGGCAATAAAAGTAAAAGAGAGGAATAAAATTCAGGGAAAATAAACAGAAAACAAAACAGATGTAAAACCTAAAATAAATAATTACCTTAACTGAAAATACTCTAAATGTACCAATTAAAATACAGATATTGGCACAGTGGATTAAAAAACATGAAGCATTAATATATTGTATGCAAGAAGTAAGAAGATGGAAAAAGATATCCATGCAAACATCATTTTTTTAAAAAGCAAGAGTCAGTATATAAATATCAGATAATGTAGATTTTAGAGCATAGAAAATTACTAGTAACAAAGAAGAACATTACATCATGATAAAAGAATCAATTCATCAGAAGGACAAAATGACCCTAAATATGTACATACAAAACAACAGAGCCTCAAAATACAATGAAGTAAAAACTGAGAGAGGTGAAAGAAAAAATACAGAAACCTATAACTGTAACATAGGTTACAGTAATTCACTCATAACGGTTAGAGCTCCTAGACAGAAAATTAAATTGGGTATAGCACTGAGCAACGGAATCAACCAATAGGACATAAATGATATACATAGAACACTCCACTCCCTAACAGTAGATCACATCTTTTCCAAAACAAAATAAACTATACCCTAGGCCATAAAGCAAACATGAACAAATTTAAAATATTTGAAATACAGAAAATGTTCTGTGACCATAATGAGATCAAGATAAAATTCAACAATACAACAATAGGAAAATCTCCAGACATTTGGAAATTAAACAACATACTTATATGGATAAATATGGATGTTTCAAAGGAAACATGGAAACAAAATAATCCCTTCACCCCCCCACCCGACTCCCAACCCACTGCCTAACAGCTGTCGGCCTGCTCTCTATCTATGAGTCTGTCTCTATTTTGCTTGTTAGTTCATTTTGTTCATTAGATTCCACATATAAGTGAAATTATATGATGGTACTTGTCTTTCTCTGACTAGCTTATTTCACTTAGCAGATTTGTGCACCTGAAACCTGTATAATTTTGTTAACCAGTATCACCCACATAAATTCAGCAAAAAGGAAAAAAACAGAAAATACTCAGAATGAAAATTAGAGGGGAAAATTATAGCACTAAATGCTTACATTAGAACAATCAATAATTGAAGTTCTTGTTTCAAAAACCTCAAACAAATTTAACCCCAAAGAAGCAGAAAGATAAAAAACATAATGAAGAGAAATCAGTTAAATTGATTTTTAAAAAAGAATAGAGAAAAATCAATGAAACAAAAAGACATGTATTACAAAATATCAATACAATTGATAAACCTCAAGCAAGACTGACAATGATAAAAGGAGAGAAGATATGGAACCACAACAGACCCTAGATAGCCAATGAAATCTTGAGAAAAAGAATGAGATGAGAGGTATCACATCCCCTGATTTCAAACTATACTACAAAGCTACAGTAATCATCACAGGATAGTCTGGTACAATAATGGACAGATAGATCAATGGAACAGAATAGAGATCTCAGAAATAAACTCTCACTCATAAGGTCAATTAACATATGACAAAGGAAGAAAGAATATACAATGTGGAAATGACAGCCTCTTCAATAAGTGGTGTTGAGAAAACCAGATAGATAACATATAAAAAATGAAACTGGACCACTTTCTCACATTATTTTTTCAAGGTGGGCTAAAGACTAAACCATATAACATAAAACTATAAAACTTCTAGAAGAAAACAAAGTGCAGTAAATACTTTGGTATTCGTTTTCACAACATCTTCCTAGATATGTCTCCTTGGGTAAGAACAACAAAAGCAAAAATAAACAAATAGAGTACACCAAACTAAAATGTTTCTGTATAGTGAATGAGATCATCAAGAAAATGAAAAAAAAAACCCCTACTGAATTGAATAAGATAATCACACATGACATATCTAAAAGGGATTATTGTCCAAAATATACAAGAAACTCATACAATTCAATATCAAAAACAAAACAAAACAAAACAAAAACCTGCACCAATTAAAAATTGGCAGATTGTATATCTTTCACTTCCAGACAAGATGGAGGTGTAGGTAAACATGGCTCACCTTCTTGAGCAACCACATCAAAAATTACAACTAAAATACAAAATAAATATCACCAAAAATTGTCAGAAAATTGAGCTGTATGGAAGTCCAACAACCAAGGAATAAAATAAGTCACATTCATCCAGAGGGGTTGGACAGGCAAAGATGTAAAGATGCAGAAACATGGAATGGGTGGTCCCACACCCATGTGTGGTGGGTAAAAATCAGGAGGGATACCCTGAGATAAAGGGTTCCCAACCCCACACCACACCACAAAGCCCAGGGTTCCAGTGTCAGGAAGGTAAGTCCCCATAACTTCTGGCGATAAAACAGTGGGGCCTGAGGCAGCAGAAGAATCTGTGGGATTCTCAGGTGTCTCTTATTAAAGGGCCCACTGTGGAATTAGGACTTATGCAGACTCACTGCCTCTGGGCTCCAGCACAGGCAACAGCTAGAAGGGGAACAGTGGCATACAGGGAGAAACTGAACTGTCTGGCATCAGGCAAACGCCGGGGACAGCTTCCTCCCAGAAGAAACTCCAGAGGCCAGGCAGTGGACATTGCCCAGTTTGTGAGCCCTGCCCCACAGAGGCAGAGCAGCATCCCATATCTGAGATCCCATCAACCTGGTTCACACAGGTTACCCAACCTTGACAATTACCTAAGGACGCTATCATCCAAATTACAGGTGAGTTTTCTACAATAGGCCACATTACTAAGACAGAGAGTCAAAGTAGCTCTAGATAATACATAGAAACAAACACAGGGATGCTGTCAAAATGAGGAGACAAAGAAATATGGCCCAAATGAAAGAACAGAAAATAACTCCAGAAAGAGAATTAAACAAAACAGAGATAAGCAATCTATCAGATACAGAGTTCAAAACACTGGTTATTAGGATGCAAAAGGAACTCATTGCGTACTTCAACATCATAACAAAGCTCCAGGTAGAAATGAAGTTTATACTAAGTGAAATAAAGAAAAATTTACAGGGAATCAATAGTGAAGTGGATAAAGTTGAGACTCAAATCAATGATTTGGAACATATGGAAGAAAAAAAAATTCGATCAGAATAAAAAGAAGAAAAAAGAATCCAAAAAAACCAAGGATAAGTTCAGGACCCTCTGGGACAACTTCAAATGTTCCAACATTTGGATCATAGGGGTACCAGAAGAAAAAGAGAAAGAGCAAGAAGTTGAAAACTTGCTTGAAAAAATAATGAAAGAAAACTTCCCTAATTTGGTGAAGGAAATAGACATACAAATCCAGGAAATACAGAGAGTTCCAAATAAAATGGACCCAAAGAGGACACATTATAATTAAAATGCCAAAGGTCAAAGATAAAGAATCTTAAAAGCAGCAAGAGAAAAGCCAATAGTCACCTACAAAGATGTTCCCATAAGACTATCAGTGATTTCTCAGAAGAAACTTTGCAGACTAGAACGGATTGGCAACAAGTATTCACAGTGATGAAAAGCAAGGACCTACAACCTAGGTGACTATCTCCATCAAAGCTGTCATTTAGAATCAAAGGACATATAAACAGCTTCCCAGAAAAGATAAAGCTAAAGGAGTTCATCATCACCAAACCATTATTATTTGAAATGTTAAAGGGATTCATTTAAGAAAAAGAAGAAGATCAAAACTATGAACATTAAAGTGGCAATAAATTCACAACTACACTCAGCAACTGAATCTAAAAAACAAACTAAGCCAACAAGAAAAACAAACAGAAACATAGATATGGAGAGCATATGGAAAGTAATCAGTTTGGAAGGAGAAGGGGGAGAATAGGGGTAAAGGTGCAGGGATTAAGAAGTACAAACTGTTAGGTACAAAATAGACAGGGGATGTTAAGAACAGTATAGGAAATGGAGTAGCCAAAGAACTTACATGCATGACTCATGGACGTGAACTAACGGGGAGGATTGCCAGAGCAAATGGGGGCTACTGATTGAAGTGGGGCAAAGGAGGAAAATTGGGACAACTGTAATAGCATAATCAATAAAATATATTGAGAAAAAATTGGCAGAGGAACTGAATAGGCATTTCTCCATAGAAGACATACAGATGGCAAAAGAGACATATGAAAAAATGATCAACATCTATTTATCAGGGGGAATGTAAATTAAAACCACAACTAGATAAAATCTCACTCTTGTCAGAATGGCTATTACCAATAAATCAACAAAAGAGTGTTGGTGAGGGTGTGGAGAAAAAGGAACCATCATGTACTCTTAGTAAGACTGAAAATTGGTGCAGCCACTATGGAAAACAGAATGAAGATTACTCAAAAAATTAAAAATAGAACTGCCATATAACACAGAAATTCCATTTCCGAGTATTTATCTGAAGAAAACAAAAACACTAATTAAAACATATATGTGTCCCTATGTTCATTGTAACATTATTTACAATAGCCACAATATGAAAGGAAATTAGGTGTCCTTTCATAGATGAATGGCTGAAAAAAATGATACATATATAAAATGAAATATTGCTGAGCCAGAAAAAGAATTAAATATTAGCCCTGGCTGGTGTGGTTCAGTGGATTGAGCACCAGCCTGCAAACCAGAGGGTTGTTGGTTTGGCTCCCAGTCAGGACACATGCCTGGGTTGTGGACCAGGTCCCCAGTTGGGGGCACATGAGAGGAAAGCACATGTTGATGTTTCTTTCCCTCTCTTTCTCCCTCCCTTCATCTTTCTAAAATAAAATAAAATAAAATCTTTAAAAAATTAAATATTATTATTTGCCACATAGAAGGACCTGGAAGGTATTATACTAAGTGAAATAAGGCAGACAGAGAAAGACAACTACTATATAATTTCATATATTTGTGGAATCTAAAAAAACAAAACAAGTAAATAAACAAAGAAACAAAAAACCAGAAAGAGACTCATAGATACAACTCATAGAGGACAAACTGATGGCTGCCAGAGGGGAGGAGGTTGGTGAGTGGGAAAAAGTGGGGTCTCCTGTTACCATGCTCATCAGAGTTAGAACTTGGGTACTATTTCTATTTTTTAAGTTTTCTTTTTTAGATTTAAATATTTTATTTTTATGCAATTACAGTAGTCCCAATTTTCCCCCTTTGTCCCAGTCTGCCCAGCCTGCCCCCACTCCCACAGTCAATCCCCACACCATTGTCCATGTCCATGTGTCTTTCATACATATTTTTGACTAATTTATTCACCTTCTTTTAACCAGTCCCCACCTTTTGCCTCCCCTCTTACAGCTGTCAGTCTGTTCCATATTTCTATGCCTCTGATTCTATTTTGCTTGGTAGTTTATTTTGTTCATTAGATTCCTTTCATAAGTGAACTTGTATGGTATTTGTCTGTCACCAGCTGGCTTACTTCACTTAGCATAATAGTCTCCAGTTACATCTTTGCTGTTGTAAAAGGTAAGAGCTACTTCTTTTTTACTGCTGCATAGTAGTCCATAGTTTAAGTGTACCACAGGTTTTCTTTTTTTCATCCATTCATCTACTGATGGGCACTTAGGCTGTTTCCAAATCTTAGCTATTGTAAATAGTGCTGCTGTGAGCAAAGTGGTGCTTATATTATTTTGAATTGGTGTTTTAAGATTCTTAAGATATATTCCAAAATTTAAAAAGGAACTACCTTCTGACTCAGGAATTCCACTGCTGGGGATATTTCTATATTCTCTAGGGGAAAGATAATCTGATGTCGACATCACACTTTGTATAATTTCTTTCCTAGTTATTTTGACTGAGGTAAGTAGAGCCTGGAAGTAACATAGCCCAGGAAATCACAGTGCTCTGCATTTGTATGTGTGTGTCTGTGGTCATGTAGAATGAACACTTCACAGGACAGTGCCACCTGGGTCATATACTTTGAAATGTGTTCTCAGAAACATAGACACCATTTTTTCACATGTACTTGTCCAGATCTCCCAAGACCACTTATGAAAGAGGCTAGTTTTACTCCATTTTATGTTCCTGCCTCTTTTCTCAAATATTAACTGCCCATATTGACAAGTACATGCAAAAAAATGAAACAAGACCACCAACTTACACCATACACCAAAATAAACTCAAGGCAGATAAAAGGCTTAAATATAAGTCATGATACCGTAAAAGTCTTAGAGGAAAACATGGGCAGGAAAATTTCAGATATCTCACTCGGCAATATTTTTACTAATACATCTCTTAGGGCAAGGGATACAAAGGAAATAATAAACAAATGGGATTATGTCAAACTAAAAAGATTCTGCACTCTTAAAGTAAACATTGACAAAATGGAAAGGGAACCACAAATATGGGAAAACATATTTGCTAACGATAACTGAGACAAGGGTTTGATCACTAAAATATATAAAGAAAGCCCATGACTCCACACCAGGAAGACAAGTAATCCAATTAAAAAATGGGCAAAGGACCTGAATAGACACTTCTCCAAGGAGAACATACACAGGGCCCATATGGTACATATATGCCATAATGTTAATCAACAGATAGAAATAAAGAAGAGGTCATTTCTACTCACATGACCCCTTGAAAACAAAATGAATAAAGTGCACAACATATGATTGAGGGACTCCTTGTGTCATGAAATTTTATCTGCATCAGACAAAAAAGTATAGAGATAAGATACAAAACAGCAATATAAGGAATAAAACAAGGGTATCACTAGATTCTGTAGCTAATAAAAAGATAATGACGGTATGTTTCAAACAATTTTATTTTCATAAATGAATAATTTATAGGAAATAGTTGAGTTACTCAAAAATGTCATCAGAATGGAATACATAATCTGAATTTTTGATGTTCATCAAAGAAAATAAATTTGTAGCCAAATAATTTTGAATAAATGAACAATGCTGCAGGCACCACACTTCCTGATTTCATATAGTACAAGCTATAGTAATCAATGCAATATTGTATTAGCATAAAACAGACAGATAGATCAATAGAATGTAATATAGGATCCACATAAAATACCACACCTACATGGTCAATTAACTCATGACAATGGAAGAAAGAATATGTAATGGGGAAAGGATCATCTCTTCAGTAAATGATTTTGGGAAAAGTGTACAGCTACATACAAAATAATTAAACTGAACCCTCATTGGATGTCTTTTTCAAAAATCAATTCAAAAAGGATTAAAGATGTGAACATAAGACCTGAAACCATAAAACTCCTAGGGAATGATCTAGGAGGCAAGTTTCTTGATATTAGTCCTGGTGCTGATTTTTCAAGGAAACAAAAAAAGCAAAGAAAACAAAAGCAAAAATAAACATGTGAGGACTACATTAAACTAAAAAGCCGCCGCACAACAAAGTAAACCATAAACAAAACAAAAGGACAATCTTCAAAATACGAGAAAATAATTTCAAATCATATATCGGATAAGGAGTTAGTATGCAAAATATATAAAGAACTCATGCACCCTAATAACAAAAACAAAACAAAATGACACACTTTGATTAAAAAGCTCCCCATAAAAGTCCTAGAGGAAAAGATAGGGAGGAAAATTTCAGATATGCCACCTAGCAATACTTTTGCCAATATATTTGCTAGGGCAAGGGAAATAAAGGGAAAAATAAACAAATGAGGCTACATCAAACTAAAATGCTTCTGCATGGCTAAAGAAACCAACATCAAAATGAAAAGGGAACTAGCTCTATGGGAGAACATAGATGCCAATGATACATCAGACAAGGGTTTGATCTCTAAAGTATATAAAGAACTCACATGGCTCCACACCAGGAAGAAAAATAATACAACTAGAAAATGGGCAAAGGACCTGAATAGTCACTTCTCCAAGGAGGACATACAGAGGGCTCGTAGACATATGAAATGATGCTCAAAATCACTAGCCATTAGAGAGATGCAAATTAAAACCACATTGAGATGTTACCTCACACCTGTCAGAATGGCCAACATTAATAATACAACAAACAACAAGTGCTGGCAAGGATGTGGGGATAAGGGAACCCTTGTGCACTGCAGGTGGGAATGCAGACTGGTGCAGGCACTGTGGAAAACAGTATGGGATTTCCTAAAATAAAATGAACAGGGAACTGCCTTTCGATCCAGCAATCTGACCACTGGGACTATGCCCTAAGAATTCAGAATCACCAATTCAAAAGAACCTATGCACCCCAATATTCATAGCAGTGTCATTTACAATAGCCAAGTGCTGGAAACAGCCTAAGTGTCCATTAGTAAATGAGTGGATCAAAAAACTATGGTACATTTACACAACGGAATACCACACAGCAGAAAGAAAGAAGGAACTCCTACCTTTTGCAACAGCATGGATGGAACTGAAGAATATTATGTTAAGTAAAACAGATCAATCAGTGAAAGACAAATACCATATGATCTCACCTATAAGTGGAACCTAATGAATAAAAACCAATGAAACAAATAGTACCACAGGCATAGAAACATGTAGCAGACTGAAACTGACCAGAGTGGAGGGTAGAGGGAGACAATGTTGGAAAAAAGGGGAAAGGACTAGACAAAGAACATGTATGAATGGCCCACGGACATGGACAACAGTGTGGGAACTGACTGTGGGAGTGGGGTGTGGGATGGACAGAGGAGCGCAAAGGGGGAAAAATGAGACAATTGTAATATAATAACAATAAAAATGATTTTAAAAGTTCCCCTCAAATATATTGCAGGCCCACAGAGTTTGACTAGACAATTCTATCAAACATTTAAAGAAGAATTAACAGCATTTTTACATAATCTCTTGCAGGAAGCATATGCCAATATTGCTTTACCACCCAAACCAGACTAAGATGGCACAAAAAAGAAATCTACACACCGATATCTCTCATATACTCAATGCCAAAATCCTCAATAAAACATTAGCAAATCGAAGGCAATAATATATAAAAAGAATTCTACATGATGAACAATGATTTTTTTTTCCAGTTATGGGAAGGCTGGTTTATCCTTTGAAAATCTATTTATGTAATTCGACTTAACAGAATAAAGAAGGAATATTCTGAGATCATATCATTTGAGGCTCTCCTCCCCTAAGGACTAAAGAAGACCTTCTACAACCCCATTAAGACCATTAGTTAAAAATCTATAGGTAACATCATACCCACTGGTAAAAGATTGAAAGCTTTCTCTTTGATATAAAGAAAAAAGGATGTAAGCTCTCATCACTGCTATTCAGCACAACTAGTGTAATAAGGAAAGGAAAAGAAATAAAATGCATAAAAGTGAATTCAGGAAGATAGCAGGATAGATAACTATACACAAAAATTAATCATTTATTATACTGTGAACTGTGAATATATAGTAACTGAGCTAAAAATCACAATACTGTTTCTATTCAGTTTAAATACAATTAAATATTTAGCTATAAATCTAATAAAACATGTAGAAAATTATAAAATGATGTTGAAAAAATAAAAAAGACCTAAATAATAAATAGAGAGGTATATACATTTATGAATTTCAAGACTCAATGTAGTATATATGTCAATTTTCCCTAAATTGATCTATAGATTTAATGCAATTCCTAGGAATAGACAACCTTATTTTAAAACATATATGGAAAGGAATTGGCTCTGAAATGATTAAAACAGTTTTGAAAAAGAAGCATATTGTGGTTGGACTCATTCTATTCAATATTAAGGCCCATTGTAGAACTATCATACACATGACAGTGTGGTATTGTGGAGAGATAGACATATGGATCAATGTAACAGATTAGATGACTCAGAAATAGCCTTACACTAAGGCTCTAAGTGACTTTTTCCAAAAGTAAAAAAAAGCAATTCAATCAGGAAGCCTAGACCTTTCAAGAAATGGCGCTGGAGAAATTAGATATCCATTGGGGAAAAAATAAACCTCGCATAGTAGAAAGTTTGGGGGACTAATTCATATTTGAAGAATTCTTACAATCAATACTAAAGTACAATCTATAAAAAGAAAAATTGATATGTTGAACATCAACAAAATGAACTTTTTTCCTCTATAAAAACCTACGATGAATAAGCAATGATAAACTATAGACTAGAAGAAAATATTTGCAAACCACATATCCAAAAAAGTTCCTGACATCAATTCTTTGATAAAGAAATTAAAAAATTCAGCATTATAAAGACAAACTAGAAACTCAAGATGGCAGAGGTGTAAGTGGAAGCTACACTAACCTCCTCACATGAGCAATCTGGAGTTACAACTAAATTGTAGAGAAATCATTCTTAATAACCATCTGAACAGTAGCTGGAGAGACCCTTATAACCAAGGACAGACAGAAGAAACTACTTCACCACAACAAGACTGGCCCAGCAGAGGGAGCCACATGCTGTGGATCCTGATAGCTCTGCAGCTAGTTAAGGAGAGACAGACAGTCATGAGAATCACCTGACAAAGGCCTACACTAGAGTCTTTGCAGATCTACCTAAATCATAGAAACAAATACAAAGAAGCACTCAAAATGGGAAGACAAAAAATAAAAATAAACATAAGCCAAATGAAAGAATAAGAGAATTCTCCAGAAGAACTAGATGAAATGGAGGCAAGCAATTTAACAGATAGAGCATTTAGAGTAATGAACATAAGAAACTCAACATCATAGGAAAAGACATAAAAAATAAAAAAGGACAGTCAGAAATAAACAATGCAATACCTGAGATAAATAATACACTGGAAGGAAAAAAACGCTAGATTAGATGAAGCAGAGGACTGAAATAGTGATTTGGAAAAGAAGGTGGAAAAAAAAAAAACCAAGCAGAGAAGAAAAAAAGGAAAAAGAATTTTAAAAAATAAAGAGAGCTTAAGAAACATGTTGGACAACCTGAAGCATAACAACATCCACATCATGGGAATATCAAAAGGAGAAGAGGATGAGCAAGGGATCAAGAACATATTTGAAGAAATAATAAGTAAAAACATCCTTAACCTGGTGAAGGAAAAAGACGTACATATCCAGAGAGCTCAGAGAGTCCCAAGCAATTTGGACCCAAAGAGGCCTACACCAAGACACATCATAATCAAAATGGCAAGGCTTAAACATAGGAGGGAATCCTCAAACCCATAAGAGAAAAGCAGGTAGTTACATACAAGGGAATGCCAATTATACTGTCACCTGATTTCTCAACAAAACCATTTCAGGCCAGAAGTGAGTGGCATGAAATACTCAAGGTGATGAAAAGCAAAGACCTATAACCAAGGCTACTTTACCCAGCAAGGCTGTCATTTAAAATCAAGGAAGAAATAAGGAGCTTCCCAGACAAGTAAAAGCTAAAGAATTTTTCTTTTTTTAATTTAAAATTTTAAAATTATACTTATTGTTCTTAAAGTCCAGTTGTCTTCATTTTCCCACCATCACTTTCCCCTGCCCCACCCACCCCAACTCCAACCCACAAACCTACCCCCTTTGCTTTTATCTATGGGTCCTTTATACATGTTCTTTGATGACCCTTCTACATATTTTCTGCTGCTATCCCCCTTCGCCCTCCCCTCTGGTTACTGTCAGTTTGGTGTTTATTTCAATGTCACTGATTACATTTTCCTTGCTTGTTTTATTGGTTATGTTCCACTTATAGGTGAGATCCTATGGTATTTCTCTTTCAACGCCTGGCTTATTTCGCTTAACAAAATGTTCCCCAGTTCCATCCATGCTGTCATGAAGGGTAGGAGCTCTTGCTTTCTTTCTGCTACATAGTATTCCATTGTGTAAATGTACATTTTTTAATCCACTCATTTACTGTTGGGTACTTAGGTTGCTTCCAATTCTTGGCTATTGTAACTTCTACTGCTATGAACATAGGGGTACATAGATTCTTTGGATTGGTGTTTAGGGATTCTTTGGATATAATCTCAGCAGTGTAACTGCTGGGGCAAAAGGCTGTTCCATTTTTAGTTTTAAAAGGAAATTCCATACTGTTTTCGACAGTGGCTGCACCAATCTGCACTCTCACCTACAGTGCACTAGGGTTCCCTTTTCTCCACAACCTCATCATCATGTGTTGTTTGTTGATTTGTTTATGATGGACATTCTTACATGGTGTGAAGTGGTATCTCGTTGTTGTTTTAATTAGCATCTCTCTAATGGCTACTGATGCTGAGCATCCTTTCATATGTCTCTGGGTCCTGTGTATGTCGTCCTTGGAGAAGTGTCTGTTCAGGTCCTTTGCCCATTTTTAATTGAATTATTGGTCTTACTGAAGTGGAGTAATGTGAGTTCTTTATATATTTGGGAGATCAAGCTCTTTTCTGAGGTACCATTGGAAAATGTATTTTCTCATATAGTTGGTTCCCTTTTCATTTTCTTGATGTTTTCTTTAGCCATGTAGAAGCATTTTAATTTCATGATGTCCCATTTGTTTATTCTTTCCTTTATGTTCCTTGTTTTAGAGAACATATCAGTGAAAACATTGCTGCATGGCATATCTGAGATTTTCATGCCTATATTCTCCTCTAGGACTTTTATGGTGTCATGACTTATATTTAAGTCTTTTATACATCTTGAGTTTATTTTTGTGTATGGTATAAGTTGGAGATCAAGTTTCATAATTTTTTGCATGTTGCTGTCTAGATCTCCCAAAACCATTTGTTGAAGAGGCTATTTTTACTCCATTTTATGCTTCTGACTCCTTTGTCAAATATTAATTGGCCATAGAAACATGGGTTTATTTCTGGGCTCTCTATTCTGTTACATTGATCTATATGTCTGTTCTTGTGCCACTATCAGACTACTTTGATTACAGTGCCCTTGTAATACAGTTTGATGTCAGGTATTGTGAACCCTCTGAATTTGTTCTTCTTTCTCAAAATTGCTGAGGCTATTCCGGGTTGTTTATGGTTCTATATAAATTTTTGAAATGTTTGTTCTATATCAGTGAAATATGTCATTGTTATTTTTTTTGAGGATCTTTCTGATTTTATTTTAAGAAGTGGTTTTTTACTTTATTTAAGTATAGTTTTGTCCATTTCCCCCACCCATCCCATCTCCACCTCCTACCTTTGATTCTTCTCCCTTTTGGCTTTTTCTATTTGTCCTTCATACATGTTTCTTGATCACCCTTCTCTTTTCCCCATTATCCCCCTCTCCCCTCCCCTCTGGTTACTGACAGTTTGTTCTTTACTTAAATGTTTCTGGTTATATTTTGCTTCCTTATTTGTTCTGTTGTTTATGTTTCACTTATAGGTGAAATCATGTGGTATTTTACTTTCACCACCTGGCTTATTTCACTAGCAAAATGGTCTCAAGATCCATCAATCCTGTTGCAAAGGGAAGGAGCTTCTTCTTTCTTTCTGCTGCATAGTATTCCATTGTGCAAATATACCATAGTTTTTTGACCCAATCATTTACTGATGGTCACATAGGTTGCTTCCAATTCTTGGCTATTGTAAATTATGTTGCTGTGAACAGTGGGGTATATATGTACTTTTGAATTGGTGTTTCTGGATTTTTAGGGTATAATGCCAGTAAATAGCTGGCAAAGAAGAGCATCAGGGGTCAAGGATGCTCAAGGAACTCACGGGGAACTACAAGGAACTGAATGAGAACTACAAGAGTATGAAAAAGGAATAGGAACTTTAAACAAGAACCAAGAAGAAACGAAGAATACAATTTCTGAAATAAAAAAATATATATACTAGAAGGAATTACAAGGAAGCTGGGTGAAGCAGCGGACCAAATTTGTGAGCTGCAAGACAAGGTAGAAATATCCAGGTAGAGCAGCTGCACACACACACACACAAAGACTAAAAACATACAAAGATATCTTAAGGGAAATGCAAGACAACATGAAATTCAACAACATTCAAATCAAAGGAATACCAGAAGGAGAAGAAAAAGAGCAAGGGATAGAAACCCTATTATAATAATAATGACAGAAAACTTCCCGAAACTGGGGAGGGAAAATACCATGCAAGTTCAGGAAGCACAGAGAGTCCCAATCAAGATGAACCCAAAGAGGCCTACTCCAAGACACATCCTAATTTAAATGCCAAGTTTTAAAGATGAAGAGAGAATCTCAAAGGTAGCAAGGGAGAAATAGTAACATAAGGCTAGCAGCAGATTTCTCAACAGAAACACTACAAACCAGAAGGGAATGGCAGAAAATATTCCAAGTAATGAAAAGCAAAGGTCTGTAACTAAGACTACTCTACCCAGCAAGGCTCTCAATTAAAATGGAAGATGAAATAAGGACTTTACCAGACAAAAGGAGACCGTCATTGGTATTTTAATAGGGATTGTGTTGAATGTATACATTGCTCAGGGTAGCAAGGACATTTTGAGGATGTTAATTTTTCTGGTCCATGAACATGTTATATGCTTCCATTTATTTCTGTCTTCCTTAATTTCTTTCTACAGTATTGTGTAGTTTTCTGAGTACAGGTCTTTAACCTCCATGGTTAGGTTTATTGCTAAGTATTTTATTTTTCTTATTGCTATAGCAAATTGGAATTTCCCCTGATTTCTGATTTTGATATTTCATTGTTATTGTACAAAAATGCCTTCGATTTTTGAATTTTGACTTTGTATCCCAATGTTTTGCCAAATTCACTTATTAGGTTCAGTGGTTTTTTGGTAGAGTCTATAGGATTTTCTTTGTACACTGTCTTGTCATCTTGAAACAGTGATAGTTTTACTTCCTTCTTTCCAATTTTTGTGCCTTTTATTTCTTTTTCTTTTCTGGTCACTGTGTCTAGGACTTCCAATACTATTTGAATAGAAGTGGTGAAAATGGACATCCTTGTCTTGATCCTGATCTCAGTGAGAAAGCCTTTAGTTTTTGCCCATTGAGTAAGATGTTGGCTGTAGGTTTTTCATAAATGGTCTTTATTATATTGAGGTATCCTCCCTTTATTCCTACTTTTTTTAGTGTTTTTTTATCATAAATGGGTGATGTACCTTATGAAATGCAAAAGTTAGGGAATTTCTTACACCAAAACAATACTGGCCCAAAAGTTAAAGGGAAAGAAAAATAAAAATAGGAAATAATCTAATAATAAAATGGCGCTAAAAATGTGTCTATCAATAATCACCTTAAATGTAAATGGCTTAAATGCTCCATCCAAAGGACACAGGGTAGCTTAATGGATAAGAAAACAAGGCTCATATATATGCTGCCTCCAAGAGACCCACCTCAGATGAAAAGATACTCAGAGACTAAAAGTAAAGGGATGCAAAAAGATATTTTATGCATATAGAAAGGAAAAAAAAGGTAGGGTATCAATACTTAATTCTGACAAAACAGAATTTAAAATCAAGGTTATAATAAGAGACAAAGAAGGGTACTACATAATGATAAAGGGAACAATCAAACAAAATTATATAACCCTAGTAAACATTTATGCACCCAACACAGAAACACTTAAATATATAAGGCAAATCTTGATCGACATAGAGGGAGAGATCAACAGAAATACAGTTATAGTCATGGTTATTAAAACCCCTATTGACTTCAATGCATAAACCTTCCAGACAGAAAATAAATGAGACAGCTGTCTTAAACAACACACTAGATCTAGTGGATTTAATTGATACCTTCAGAGCATTTCATTCCAAAGCAGCAGAATACACATGCTTTTCAAGTGCACATGGAATATTTTCTAGGATAGACCATATGTTAGCATACAAAACAAGTCTCAATGAATTTAAGAAGATTGAAATCATATCAAGTATCTTCTATGACCCAATGCTATGAAACTAGAAATCAATGACAAGGAGAAAACTGAAAAACACACAAAGACATGTAAGCTAAATAACATGATATTAACAATGAATGGGTTAACAATGAGATCAGGGAAGAAATCAAATGATACCTGGAAACAAGTGAAAATGAGAACACAACAATCCAAAATCTGCAGGACACTGGTAAAGCAATCTTAGGAGAGAAATTCATAGTATTACAGACCTATCTCAAAAAACAAACAAACAAACAAACAAACAAAAAACAAAAAAGAAAGAAAAAGCTCAAATAAAGAATCTAAATTTGCACTTAATAGGACTTGAAAAAGAACAATAAACAAAACCCGAAGTGAGCAGAAGGAAGGAAATTAGAAAGATCAGAGAAGAAATAAACAGAATAGAGTAAAAAAAAAAAAAAAGGTAAAAAAAATCAGTGAATTCAAGAGCTGGTTCTTTGAAAAGATAAATAAGATTGACAAACCATTAACATGACTCATCAATAATAAAGAGAGATGGCCCAAATAAATAAAATCAGAAATAAAAGAGGAGAAATAATAACTGACACCAAAGAAATGTGAAGGATTGTAAGAAAATATTATGAACAACTATATGCCAACAAACTGAACATTCTGGAGAAAATGTATAAATTCATAGAAACCCACAATGTGCTAAAATCAGAGAATCAGAATAGACAGATTTCACGCAGCAAAATTGAAGCACTAATAAAAAAAAAAAAACATTCTCCCAAAATGGGAAGCCCTGGGCCAGATGGCTTCACAGGTGATTTTTATAAGACAGTTCAGGAAGAACTGATACCTCTTGCTCTCAAACAATTTCAAAAAAGTTCAAGAGGGGGTAATGCTCCCAAGCTCATTTTATTAGGCCAGCATTATGCTACTTTCAAAACCTGATAAAGACACTTTAAAAAAAGGGATAAATGCCAATATTCCTGAGGAACTAAAATACTAGAATCTTCAATATCATATTAGCAAACTGAATACAGCAATACATCCAAAATATCATACACCATGAACAAGTGGGATTTATTTTGGGAATGCAAGCTTGGTATAACATTAACAAATCAATAAGTATCATTGACTGCATAATCTAAATGAAGGGTAAAAATAACATGATCATCTTATGTGAAATGCAGAAAGTGCATTTGATAAAATCCAGCACCCATTAATGATAAAAACTCTCAGCATAGTGGGAATAGAGGGAACATAGCTAAACATAATAAAGGCCTTATGTGACACACCCACTGCCAACCTCATACTACAGGAGCAAAAACTACAAGCATTCTGCTTAAGATTGGGAACAAAACAAGGATGTCCACTTTCACCTCTATTATTTGACACAGTACTGGAAGTCCTAGCCATAGCAACCAAACATAAAGAAGCAATAAATGGCAGCTAGACTAGAAAGGAGTACATAAAACTGTCTTTATTTGTAGATGGCATGATACTGTGCATACAGAACCACAAAGATTCCAACAAGAAACTACTACAACTGATATATGAGTTAAGCAATGTAGCAGGATATAAAATTAATATCCAAAAATCAGTTGTATCTATATGTCAGTAATGAACTATCAGAAAAGGAAATTAAGAAAGCAATCAAATTTACAATTCGATCAGAATTATAAAATACCTAGGAATAAAACTAACCAAAGATGAGAAAGACCTGTACTTGGAAAAATAGAGGACACTGAATAAAGAAATTGAAGAAGATACAAATAAGTGGAAGCATATACTGTGTTCATGGATAGATAGAATTAACAGCATTAAAATATCCATACTACCCAAAGCAATCAATTTATTCAACACAATTCCTATAAATATTCCAATGATGTATTGAATAGAACTAGACAAAATATTTCAAAAATTTATCTGGAACACAGAAGGTCCTACAAAGCAACAGTGATCCTGAGAAAGAATGAAAAAGTTGGAGGAACAACTTTTCATAATATAAAACTATATTATAAAGATATAATAAGCAAAACAGTATGGTACTGGCATACAAACAGACATATAGATCAATGGAAGAGAATAGAGAGTCCAGAAATGAACCCACACCTTTTTTTGTGTTTCTTTTTTTTGGTATATTTTATTGATTATGCTATAATGTTTTTCCCATTTTCTCCCCCTTTATCCCTTCTGCCCTGCACCCCATCACATCATTCCCACACCACTTAGTTCATGTTTATGCATTGCACATATCAGTTCTTTGGATTCTCAATTTCCTATTCTATTCTTAGCCTCCCCCTGTCTATTTTTTTGGTCAACATTTTCTGACCAACACTTTCCCCAGCCCCATGCATCCCACCTCCCAACCTCAAACCTTCTCCCACTTGGGTTTGTCAATGGATCTTTTATGACTGTTCCTTGATGACCCTTCCCCCTTTTCCCCTATTATCCCCCTCCATCCTCCCCTCTGGTTACTGTCAGTTTGTTTTTTATGTCAATGGTGCTGGTTATATTTTGCGTGATTGCATATTTGGTTGATTGGGTTCCACACATAGGTGAGATCATAAGGTGAGATCATATTTATTTATAGCAATAAATGAGTGGCTCAAAAAACTATGGTACATTTACACCATGGAATACTACGCAGCACAAAGAAAGAAGGAGTTCTTACCATTTACAACAGCATGGATGGACCTGGAGAGCATTATACTGAGTGAACTAAGCCAGGCGGTAAAAGACAGATACGATTTGATTTCACCTATAAGTGGAGACTAATCAACACAACAAAGAAGCAAGGTAAATGTAACCAGAGACATTGAAGTGAAGAACAAAATGACAGTGAACAGAGGTGAGGGGGGAGGAGAAGGTAGGGAAACAGAGTGGTTGAGGAACATATATGGGGGACTCGTGGACAAAGTCAAGGGCAGGTCGGGTCGAAGGTGGGCACAGGAGATGTGGTGGGGGGAAGATGGACAAAACTGTCCTTGAACAACAATAAAAAAAATTAAAATAAGGCAGTTCCTTTTTTAGTTTTTTGAGGAAATTACATACTGTTTTCCATAGTGGCTGCACCAGTCTGCATTCCCACCAAGAGTGCACTGGGTTTCCCTTTTCTCCACATCCTCGCCAGCACTTGTTTGTTGATTTATTAATTGCCATTTTGGCAGGTGTGAGATGATATCTCATCATGGTTTTAATTTGCATCTCTCTGATAGCTAGTGATGTGAAGTAGTTTTTTCACATGTCTCTGGGCCCTCTGTATGTCCTCCTTGGAGAATTGTCTGGTCGGGTCCATTGCCCAGTTTTTAATTTGATTGTTTCTCTTCCTGGTGTTGAGTCCTATGAGTTCTTTATATACTTGGGAGCTTAAACCCTTGTCCGATATATCATTGGTCCTACCACCCTGAATGGGTCCAATCTTGTCTGTCTAAATTCTTGACAACACCTATCTGGTAAAATTGTTATGATGGTTCTTTAACACAGAAAAGTGCCTAGCATATATATTGCTCAGTCAGTAAATGGTAATGTTCATATATTCACTATCTTGTGTCTTATTCCTTCTCCTTTAAAAAAATACTTGGGTTGGGCTCACTGTAATCACATGCTTTCCAATCTCTGAGGGAAAATACTGGCTGCTTCACCATCCTTTCTTTCATCCGACCACACAATGACAGTTGCGAGACTTTTAAAAAATATTTTTCAAGCCCCCATTCATACCTACCCCCAACTTTTGCTGATGAAATTACACAAATTCTCTCATTTCCTTCCATTTCGATTAAATCAGTACTGCTCAAACTTCAATATGCGTAAATCAGCTGCATATCTGCTCATAATGCAGATTTTGGCCCAGAAGGTCTGGGGTGGGACCCGATGAGTTGCTGTGTTTCTCATACATTTCTGTGTGCTGCAGATACTGGTGGGTGGATAATGTTTTGTGTGGCATGGATCTAAAGAAGATCAAAGGTCATTAATTCCCCCTCCCCTTTTTTAGAGATGAAGAGGTTGAGACTTAAAAATTTTAAGTGGTTTTCTCAGGGTCATCCAGCTGCTAAGTGGTAAAATGTAGACTTGAACCGAACTCCTGATTCTTATGCTGTACCTATACTTTACACTTCTGCAATTGTTTCCTGAGGCAATTCCCTGATGTTGACTTGCACTTTCTACTGCACCTCCGCCCATGGGCATCTCCTGGTAGCTTTATTTCTCTTCTGGATATAGCTTTGCTTTGCTGAATTATTACCGTAGTTATTTTAAAGTTTCCTAGAAAACAGTTTGGTTTTTTTTTGGCTGGAAATGTCTCATAACTGGCACATGCAAGCTTTGAAGGACACTCAGGTAACAGATTCCAGTGTTCATAGTTTTTATTGGTCCAAAGGGAGCAGTGAGGGTGACTCAGATATGTGGGGGTGATGTTGAGAGTTGCTGGAGAATGAGAAATGAAGCACGTCAAAATATGTTCCTACTTCTGGACCTGAAGCACACCAGCTATATGTGAAGGGATTGAGGTCCCTCTCCATTGGGAGGAGG
>PVJD01015566.1:0-24386 GCA_004026545.1 Mormoops blainvillei
GGACGACAGGAGTACACTTTCACTGGCGAAACCAGTCACACTGAGATATATGGGGGCACGTCAGCCCCCGCGTGAGTGGGATGTAAGAACCGGGGGGCTTAATGCGTTCAGGGCATTAAGATAGTCAACATTAAGACAGGGCGTTAATGCGTTCAGAACTCTAGGACCAGACCTGTTTGTACTGTGCCGTCCCGTTAGCCGTGGGAGTTTGTCCTGATGCGACGTCAAAAGATGACCGTATTGCCTAAGAGGGAAACTTGCATGCGATGTGCTTGTTGGAGACAGCTAGGGCCTTCCGGAGCCTCCCGAACACATTGCTTGGAAACCGTCCTCCCCCCACCGCCCCCGCACTATTTTTGTTTATGTTCGATGAGAATGGTTTGCACTGGTGGCAGAACTGTGTCTCTGGTGTGCACTCCGTTTGGCACGGGCTGGCGGAGGAAGACCTGCCGTCACCACCTTCACACCGGGGCCTGCAAGTCTTCACCTCTTGGGACCGAGGGGGTGCCGTGGGCAGGGGGCCGAGGTCCACCGGCAGCGTCTTGTCCTCTCCAGCCGAGGCCCCCTCCCTTCGCCGGTGGCTCGCGGTGGGAAGCCCTCTCCTCTTGGGGCAAACCTCCCTCCCCTGCCTCGGGGGCCGCCTCCCCTTGAGGCCCCAGAGAGCCTGTGTTCGCGATAAGATTCCTTCATCAGTTCATCTCGCCAAGGCTCGGCGAATTCTTCTCGAACAAACCGCAAGCGAGGCCGCGGCCCCCAGACCGCTGGGCCCCTTCCACCGACGAGGAGTCACATCTTGACTCCTGGTTTCCTGTGGGCCACTCGCATGAGAACATATTCTCTCTCCCAAACAAAACATGAATATCAGGCACTCAGTTCTGTCTCAGAGAAAATAATTTTACAAAGCACAGGTCGTCAGCTAGCTGCACACAGACCGTGTTCCGAACACCGTCCTGTTTAGTTTGTTCTTCACGGTACGGAGCGACACCTTGTTTTAAATTATATAAATTAGTTTTCATTGTTTTACAATAGAGAAATTACTTATAAAATCTGGATGTCTGAATTCTTCTAGAAAAATCAGGGTGCCTGGACACAGCAGAGGCCTGCCATTCCATTTGTCACCGCTCAGCAGGGAGCTGTGTGCAGCTGCCACCTTTAGGTGGGGCAGTTGCTCTCTAGTTCGTCACAGTCGCCTCCACTCCCCGTTATACCCCAACATGGAAATCAAGTGCGAATTACTATTTATTATTGTGCTTTTGATGTTATTTTTCTTATAGCAGAATTAAAGGTATTATGATATGTGTCCTGTACTCATGTCTCTATTATAAGTTAGAACCAAATAAAATCTAGAGAAGTTCACCTATTCTCAAAATGTCCAGGTTTCAGTCCCAAATCACTCACTATACCAAAAACAAGGACAATCTCAAACTGAATGAAAAACACAAAGGTGCCAATATTGGGACAACAGAGATACTAGAATTATCTGACACAAAAAAAAAAGTTGTCAAAAAATGCTTCAATGAACAATTTAAAATAGGCCTGAAACAATAAATAGAAAATCACAAAGAAAGAAACAGAAGATACAGAGAAGAACGAAATGGGAATTTTAGGGCCGAAAATTACAATAAGCAAAATAAAAATCTCCACGGATGGGCTTAGTACCAGAGTGGAAGGGACGGAGTGGGGGAATCTGTGACCTGAAATATAGGACAACAGAAATGGCCCCATGTGAGCAGCAGAAAGAACACAGACCCCGAGGGAGCGGGGAGCCATGACAGCGGGCCCCGCGTTCGCGTCCTGGGGCTTCTGGAATAAAGGAGGATGCAGGCGGCCCATGGCGTGTACACCAAGGGAGATGCCTGAATACTGCCCAAATTTGGCAAAAGACATATGTAGATCTAAAGCTGAGTGAACTCCAAACAGATTCAATCCAAAGAGATCTACACCAAGGCACATCACAGTCAAATTTCCAAAACCAAAGGCAAAGCAAAAGAATCAAAAACTGAGAGAGAGAGAGAGAGAGAGAGAGAGAGACAGCTATGTAACACCTCACCTTCAGGAGAAAAGCAACTCCAATGACAGGTGACTATTCAGATGCCACGGGGGCGGCAGGAAGCAGTGTGACATTTTTCAAATGCCGAAAGAGAAAAACCAGAAACCTATATTTAGGGAAAATTTCTTTTGGGAATGAAGGAGAACTAAGACAGTTTTCTGTCTGCTGACCTACCCTAAAAGAGTGGCTCACAGAGAAGTTCTCGAAGCAGAAAAGAAATCAGAAAAGGACGCCTGGAATATCCAGAAGGGAAAAAGAACGCAGCGGCAAAACCATGGATAAATACACCCGCTTCGCTCGAGTCTTCCAAGCAAAGAACTTGGACACTCAACCGCCACCACTTTATGTCTGTTGTCATAGGCTGGAGGTATAGCTGGAAGCTCTGGGAAAACATGCCGGTAGAGTTGGTTTTGCTTTGTTTTTGTTTTCCTTTCCCCTCAAAGCATGAGTGGAAAACTTGATCTAATCGGAGAGAAGTCTGTGGTCCTGCCTCAGGGCCCAAGTGTCATCAAACAGCCCACAGTAAGGGACAAGTTGCCCAGGACAGTCCCCAACAGCAATGTGGACTGGCAGCCGAGGGCCACATCCTGGCCTCGATTCCCGCTGCGCTCCTGGGGCCGCCCCCTGGACACACTGCTCCGGCTGAAGCCTGTGCGTCCCAGCCCCCTTCCTTTATCTGTGGGCCCCCCACTTCAGATAAGATTAAGTTTGGCTCTTTAGCTCAAGGCCTCCCTCCCAGCCCCGCTGTCCTTAAGTTTCTTACTTTCTTGCTCGTTTGTGCTGTCACCGACACTTTTAGGGCAGCCGTGGCTAGATCAGCTCCATGGGAAATGCTCTGGGGCTGTAGCCGCTGGCAGACACTATGGAGCCTCCCTGGCGCGGCGCCGGGGCATGGGGGGTGAGGGGGACCTGGCCCGGACGAGCCATCGACTGAGATGTGCGTGGGCTGGATGAAGAGACTGCCCCTGACAGCCGGGGGTAGGGGGACCCCGACCGGCACAGCTGCGGGGGCCGTGCAGGGCGCTGCCCTGGCCTTCCGCGGCCTGGGCCCCACCTGTTTCCCACTCTCGCATCTTATCGGCCCCCCACCCCATCCCATGCTCCTCCCGCGGGGGCTGTTGGCTCTTCCCTCCCCTTTCAGGCCTCGGGGCCTTGGCTCATGCAGTCCTCTGGCCTATAACGACTTCCCCTCCTATCCATCTGGAAAACCCCTGCTCGTTCTTCCATCTAGTTCAGTGCTTCTCCCCTGAAGCTGCCCGGGCCTCGCTGAGCCCCGTCCCCGCGGGCTGCAATCTCCGCAGCCTCTGTAGCGCGGGGTGCAGGTGGGCTGGGGTCTGCTTGGCTGTGTGCTGTTTGCTTTGCTGCACGGGGGAAGGGAGGCCTCATTCGTCCGGCACCTTCAGGGCCCGGGCCTGTGCGAAGCACTCGATGCATCCTCACCGAATTAACGAGCCAGTGGATGAGGAGGCACCCAGTGCCCAACTCATCGGTGCTAGAAAAGAGGGAATAATAAGATGCTATGCCCGGGATCTGCTGCCAGGGAGATGGCGGGGATACACGTTCCCCTGCTTTTCGGGGTGCCACATAACAAACACGTAAGAAGCCCCTAGGTGAGAAGAAGGCATACCGGGTAGGGCCTGGACACCAACGGCACATGGGGGCGACTTCTTCGGGGTGTCTTTCTTCCTTTCGCACCCCAGACGTGTAGCTGGTAATGCTGGAGGCCTGCAAACAGCAGTGTGCACAGACAACAAAGCCCCGACGAACGTCTTCTCCCTCTGGTCCACGGGCCGGGACGTGGGGAGACCCCGTGGCGCCAGAGGAAGCTGAGTTGGGGGATGGGGCACCGCCCCCTGTTGGTGGGAGCCCACGGTGCCCACATGATGTCAGCAGGGGGTGAATGGGGGGCCCTCTTGACCCCCCCAGCAGCAGCACATGTATCTGTGGGGACCCCTCCTCCCCTCAGGCATCTGTGGGCACTAAGTGGGAGACCTGGACTTCCCGCGTCCCCCTGTCAGTAGTGTGGCTGTCCTGCATCCCATTGGTGGAGTGGTATCAGAGGAACAGCCACGACTGAAGGTCACGATCAGATGTGCTACCTAGAAACTTTTTGCCTTGCACTGGAGAGAGGTGTTTCCTATGAAGACCCTGGGTTCGTTCATTTAAGCCAAGTTGACAGACTGTCCCGCACGTGCTGGGTTCAGTGAGGGGCACTGACAGGTGGAACCAAGAACCCACCCAACGTAGGTATGGTCTCTGTCCACGAGGAGCTCCCACTGTAGCAGGGAACGCGGACTTCAGAGAAACCAGCCCCCCCCGACCCCTGGCTTGTCAATAGTTAGTGCTGTAACTAGGATAGCAGGAGGACTGCATCAGAGCCGCCTCGTCACTGACCCTTGGGCGGTGCTCACCGTGCACCTGGGGCCAGACGTTCCTCTCCCACCCTGGCCCCCGCCCCTTTCTGCTCCTTGGTCAGAAACGACCCAGACAGGAAACCCAGGATTCTATGATTCACTGGACATGCCTTTTCAAAAAAGACATCCTCATAACGTATCAGCTGGAAGTTTTCAGATTCCCAGGACGTGACTCCATAAATGAGTCTCTGAGTATATAAAACACTCACTAACCCGTAGGATTTGCACCAACCTCACCATTATTTCCCAGTTTTCATTCACGGGTTAACGGGTGTAGTTTTAGATTTTACACGTGGTGATTGAGATCTTCCTGAGCAAACGTTTGCTGAGGGCCTCCAGCGCGCCCGATTCTGTGCCAGGCCTCGGGGACAGAGGCCGAGGGGGACACGGCGGGCTGAGAGGAGAGGCCGGGAGGACGTCTCCCTCGATTCTGTGTGTGTGAACCTGGCCAGCAAACAAACAACGCAGGAAAAAGAGACCTTCTATTTGTTGCAGCATTGTTTGGAATTGAGAAAGGCTAGAACCAGTCCGCGCGCCTTCAGTAGCGGCCGGGTGAACCGACGGCTGGGCCAGCACAGCAATCGTGCTGCAAACGTGCAGGCGGAAAAAGGAGGGGGCTGGTGGGGTACGTTGCTGTGGAGTTTTCTTTAGGGTAGAGTGTTGGAAAAGCTAAGGAGACTAAAGCATGTAAAGTGTGCTATTGTATAGGAGAAAAAGAAGGATAAATTGAACATGTGCTACCATTTTGAGAAAAGGAAGGGGACAGTAAAAACAAATCTTAACAAAAACATTACCTATTGGGAAGGGAGGGAATGATACCGTGGCCAAAGCTACACTTCTCTGAATATTTCCTGTCAGAGATTTGACTTCATAACCACAGAAACGTTTTACAAAACTGAAAATTCAATAAAAAAAAAAACTAATCCCTCAAAATTGGAAGCAATAAAAAAACAATAAACCTAACTGTGTATCAAGTTGGTTGCATAACCATGCAACTAAAAAAACTTTTTATGTGACTGTAAAACACAGACATTTGTCTCTAAATTCCTAGTGGGATATACCCAAAAGGAAAAATCCCCAAGCAGTAAGAAAACCCTGAAACTGTTTTCAGTAACCATGGTTTTGGGGATAGTGTTGATGTTATCATTATGAGGCCATTATGTGTGCATTTTGTGAAAAAGTAAAAGAGTAATTGCACTTTTTGTCACCGAAAGCTGGGATTTCAACGTGAGAAAAGGAGATGTGAATGCAAGAATGAGATTAAGTACATATCCTGTGAATATAAATAGGAAGTACCAGTATAAGCCGGTTATGTGTTTCGACAAACAAACAAAGAAACAAACAAAGGAACGAGCTCTCCCCCCAGCTATGTCCATAGAAGCGGCCTAGGAGCTGGACCCGTCCAGTGGCAGGGGGCAGGGAGTGGACCGAGGCAGCGATCACCGGCTGCCACCGGCTCCCCGGGAGACAGGCACTGTGATCCCAGCAGAAGGACAAGCGACACGCTGCCCCAAACCGAGTCTCAGATCAAACGCCTAGATGAGCCTCACTCCCAACCTGCAGAACACAGGCTGAAAAGAGAAGCCTGTTAAGTGACCCGCTGAAGACGCAACAGTCAGACCTACTCTGGGAAACGGCAGGGAAAAAGGCCCAGCTCCTACCGCAACTAAATTACAACAACGAGTTACGGCAGGAAAAGCTTTATAGTTCAAGAGGGCTGAGACACATTAATCAATGTCAGTATGTGGGTCATATTTGGACACTGATGTGGCGACGTTCGCTGTTTAAGAACTAGACACTTGGAGAAAGCTGAGTAGTGACTAGATAGTGTTTGATGTTAAACAATTAATGTCAATTTAGTAATACACTAATTAAAAATATTTTTAAACACCACAATAATGGTTATGCTTTAAAAAAGAGCCCTTGTCTTGTAGAGATACCTATTGAAATAGTCACAGGTGACATGATGTGCTGGTGAGGGTTTGCTTCAGACAGTCCGGGGCTGGGGGTGGGGCCTAGATGGGGTGGAGGCAACCAGGTTAGCCAAGAAATGAAATGGAGCCGTGCGATGCGTTCCGGAGACTCGTTCTAGTACTCTCTCTAATTCTGTAGCCATTTGCAAATTTCCGTAGTAAGAGGCTAGTTACAGAAAGAGGCCGTCGATTGAATACAAAGTTAACTCTCTGAGCTCGTTTACGCTGGGTCGGGCCTTGCGTAGGGCCTGTCATCTGGCTCCTGTTTCCTTAGATACCAGCAAATATTATAAAAAGAAAAGTGACTTTGCTGAGGTACTTCTTCCGCGAGCTCCCATCAAGTGAGGACAATGGGGGGCCGCCAAGGCTGTGAAACTGAGCCCGGGGTGGGGCGCTGCTGCAGGTGCAGACTTGCCGGCCAGGGGTCTGCTTCTTCCACGTGGTGTCTGACACGGATACCCCACAGACGCCTGTGGCTGTGGCCCGGAGAGGACGCGGCGGGAACGCCACCGCAGGGCTAGTCAACGCCCCAAAACGGGGAGCAGCACAGTGCCTCCACCTAGCGGGCTGACTGAGAAACGCGGCTGAATCCAGGGTCATGGGTTTTGGGGCCTTTAGGAACCTCATAGCTTGTCTAGTCCCAGTCATCTATGGCGGATGAAGGAGTGGAAGCCCAGAACGACAAAGTGCCTCGGTCAAGGTTCTGCGGCCCACGGACGAGTTGGCTCCGAGCCCCCATTCCCCCAGTTGCCAGAGTTCAGTGCTCTGCTCCACGCAGCTTCTGGGGGGCGGGGGGACCTCGGCTTGTTCCTTCCGTCTCGGTCGAACCGCCTGTAATTCTCTGGAACAACGTGCTGCCACAAAGTGGGATTTTCATTCCTTTCTGTACGAGGGGGAAGGGCTAGTGAGGTATGCTGGTGGGAGCAGGGACTTTAAAATCGTTGGCAAGACTGGCCAAAGGACACTTCTTAGGGGGAGCAGTGACTCGCACCAGGGCGTGGGCCCAGCGGCAGGTGGGAGCAGGAGTTTGTCCTGCAGGTCACAGGACAAGCAAGCTTTGGGATCACATCCTGTGCCTTTGAATCCCTGCTCTACCTCTGACCAGTTGTGTGACCTTGGCCAAGTTACGCACCTCTGTACCTCGTTGTTAAAGAAGGATGGCACCTGCACCGTGGCGCGCTGTGGTGAAGACTGAATGAGTTAGCAGATGTGAGACTCTTTGGCCAATGCCTGCCGCCTTTCGGTCACTGCCGGCTGTGGCCAAAGAGGGGGCTGGAGGTGGGTAGCAGGCTGCGGGCGTGAAGCTCGGTAGGACTTTCCCATGAGACAGACATTGGGTAGCTTCGTAATATCAAATACAGTGGTACTTCTGTACTCGCCGTCACTGCATTCTGGAACTCGTGGCAGGCGCCAAAACCAACACACACCGGACGATGGAGCATTTTCTCTTGCAGGGCAGCTCTGTGACTCGTGCAAGTTCCAGCAAGTGCGATGAGTCCTCAGCGAGCGCCCAGCGCTGCAACATTGTTTCCCACTAAAATGCAATGAGTACAGGGTTTGACGAGTTCTGAAGAGCGAGTTCTGAAGAGCGAGTTCTGAAGTGCCCAGCAGGCTCTGTGGAGCCAACGGTATAATGAATTCTACAGCACAAATTCTAGTACGGTTTCTGTGAGCATGCTATTTCTATCTAAAATATTTTTTGAAACATGTTTTCCCTAATTAAGACGCAGATAGTTAACCCGAGGTCTAATACTTTAAGTTATTCAGATATAAAGGTAAGAACAGTTGGAAAGAAAATGGAGGCCTTGAGCCAGCACAGCTCACTTCAACAAACCCACGCCTGCGGTCCGCGCAGGTGGGCGTGGTTAGATCGCACCTCGAGGGGGGCCGCTCCCTGCTGGGCGGTCGGGGTGGTGGCCCACTTCCGTTTTAGTGTTGTTTCATTGAGGTGCTTTTCTTTTTAATGATTAAGAGAACAAACGCTCCGGAGAAGGCAAGTTTTGGGGTGAGGATATCCTAGAGTTCCCACGACAAGTTGGGGTTCACAAATTCTGTTCCCTGGTCCCCAAAGCTTCTAAAAGAGCAGAAGAATGATTATTCCCGAGTCGCAGAGTGAGCTGAATCATCTCTGGCTGAGACAAAGGAGGCATTTCCGCCCGAGAAATGCAGCTCACAGTGCTGGTCTGGGCGCCTCTGCCGTGGAGGGGGTTGTGGGGAGAGCTGAGCCCTTCTGAGAAGTAACCACAGTTACCTGCACTGATATGATTTTACTCCCGCAGTGGCTGTAGTTCTCTGTAATCGGGTAGAGACGGCTACCAGAGTCTGGTGACTAGACCCTTCTCTACTGTGGGACATCGCTGACAAGTTGTAAGTGAGCCAGGCTTACAGAGGCCCAGAGGGGTGACGCGGGTGGCCCGGCAGGTATTCTGAACGACTCACGCTCGAACGGGCTTTCCGTTTCGTGCTCACGCTGCCATCACAACAATTCGTACAGATGCTTTGCGCATATCTCCACCCTGTGTGCTGGATACATGTCGCCTCTGTGAGTGTTTGGGGCATTTGCCTGTTGTGTTTGCTCACTAGACTGTGTGTTCCTACAGGACAGGAATGGTGTCTTTCCTTCTTGGTATCTCTAGTGACCAGCACAGTGCCCAGTGTTTGTTGATCGACTAACTGACTGACTGAATGAATGAACGAACAAACAAGGGACGGACTATCTCTAAACACTCAGCAATGAGGACTCAGGAGCCTCCCTGGGTCGGCTACTAACGCAGCCGCTCTTTGCGCTGCAGGCGGGCCGGGCGGGCCTGCGTTACCTTTCGACAACTTTGTTGATATTCAGGGTATTTCTGTATCCGACTGTTTTCCAATGGAGTTGCTTTGGTAGTTTGGGTGGAAAAACTGCTATATTATTTCAAATGATTGTGAAATAATAAAACAAACGATAACCTCAAATGCCAGAAAACATTATTTTCATGGAACTTTACAAAAAATAGTTCTACAAGATCTACTTACAAAATATGCACGAAAGGAGAAAACAGTGTTACAGGCTACAGAGTGCCTTGGATTATTTTTATAATAGGAACAAGAATGTTTACCATTCAGCGGAGTGTGGTTCAGATAAAAATATCTTCTCAACCAAGCCAGGGCATTTCTCCATGTTAAACCGCAGTATGGCACAGTGAGGGGGAAATGATTTATTGATTACAACATTTAAAAGTTCCTTTTCTGAATCAATTCTTGTTTATATAGGGTAAGGTGGCCAGCTAAAGCCATGTGGGATTTTGGAGGATTTGGGCAGAAGGACAAGAAGACATATGCTTGTCATTGTTTGGAACATACATCAGGAACAGAGATTTTTATCAACAGGTTTCTGATTTTATCTATTAGGATTGGGCGGGGATGTAAAAAACAAAAATTCTCAATAACAGTGGCTCGAACATAATGGCGGTTATTTTCCTGCATGTAGAGGAGCCCTTGGTGGAGCACAGCACGGGCAGAGAGGCTCCTTCTTTCTGCTTCTCTTTCACTAACAACTGGAGTCTGTTCACATTCGCCTCATGGTTCCATACTGGTGCCGGAGTTCCAGCCATCACATCTGCAGCCCAGGCAGTAGAAAGGAGATAGGGGAAAGGTCCCCGCTTCCTGCTGAATCATCTCTCTTTAAAGGAACTTCCTGAAAGCTCCCGGCCGATGATGTCCACTTACGTCTCCTTGACCGTTACGAGCCGTGAGGGAGTCCGGAAAATGCCACCTGTTAGCTGTGTGCATTTGTGGCTCCAAATGGAACTGAGCATTGTTAGTAGGGAAGAGAGGCCATGGCTGCTGTGGAGCAAGCTGCGCCCTCTGACGCCGAGCGGAAAGACAGAGCCCAGCTGACCCTCCTTGGAGAGACCGGACAGTCAGAGTCCTAACAGCGCATGTCTGTAGAGATGTTCCAGTATGAGTGCATTTCACAGCTGTGGCCTGAGCAGGGCTGCCGCGAGTCCCCTCCAGGGGCGAGGTAGGCTGCCAGCCTGGTGAAGCCTCACGGGGTCACTGATGTTCACTATGTTGGTAAGTTGGCCAAGGGTCGGGGCTTGCCCTCCAGTAATGCAGGGAGAGAAGTTCGATGTCTTCCAGCACAAACAAAAGTGAGTCTGAGGCTTAAAGGGAAGGTCGAATGACCCCACCTTAGATGTATAAGAATAATAGATGTGGAGAAGCTCGATGTTCATTAACTGGCATGAGAAACAACTGTCACAAGGGAGCAAACCCCCCACGGAGGTTTGCTCGGTGAGCGTGGGGTTAAGAAAAAGGCCGGGTGAGCAGCTGGGCGCGTAGTGGACTGAGGCCGAAGCAAGGCTGGCCTGGGCCATGAGACCGGGCAGCAGGCGGAGGGGCTTGCCTTCCCCCTCCTGCTGGCCAGCCCATGGCCTGGGATGCCCCTTTTTCCTGTGTCCGCCCACGGCTGAAGTCCCCCACTGCTGACCTGGACACTCACAGGCGTTTACAAGCAGGCACAGCCAACCTTGTAGGCTTGGGGACCTCACTGTCTCCTGAGAGTGATTTTGTGTATCTCGGCTCTGGCAATGTGCATGGAGTTTGAGTGTGAACTCTCGAGGGGGCGATTTTACTTGACTTGCGCCGAAGTCCTCAGGAGCGGCTTCGGGGTTCATCCCAGACGCTGCCTCGGGTGGGCTGTTCCTCAGACGTTTTTGGTGAAGACCCGAGAAGGAACGTGATCTTCTGCGGCGGGGGAAAGGAGTTTGTCAATCGAGATGTGGCCGATATGACTCAGCAAACCGACAGCAAGAGTTCACGCTTGCAGACAGGAAACTGAGGTGTGACTGCTGGCAAGGGGGGGCCGAGTCGTTAGGACTCAAGGAACCCAGGGTTCCTTGCCAGCAGGCACTCAGGTTCGCAGCTCAGGGGATGGCCTACAAGCAGCTTTTCAGGGGTGGCTCAGTGATCTTGTGAAATTGTAAGCTTTTCGAGGGGTCTGAGTGTCCGCCCTGGGCAGGTAGAGCCGCCTCCCTCCTCCCCCTCCTCACGCGGGTGCCGGATGCCGGGTCCCAAACGCAGAGCCCAGCCAAGAGGAGGAGCCTCCCTGGTGGACCGGGTGCCGGTCTCCTGCAAGGGGACCCCTGTCCAACACAGTCGGGCCCCGGAGCCCCGCCCCTGCTTCCGTTTCAGGGGGACCTGAGATTTATCACATCTGAGAGTCACAGGGCAGGACCAACTCCGCTACTGGGTTCTGGACGGGCTCTGGATCGGCACTGATTTCGTTCACTTACCGTATGTGCTCTGTTTGGACCCGACTGTTGTCGGTGCCGTCACTTTCTGTGAAAGCAGGCTGGACATAAATAAAGCCCGTCGCCTTTCTCTCCGTCGGCGGGGAAGGCAAACGGGCTCTGTCCCCAGTCGCGAAGGAGGGAGAAAGCGGAATAATTCAGAATGGCGATAGTCAACCACGTTCCCCTAAAACCTTTGAGCAGTTTTAAAATTTGGATGTTTGCCTCATTTTAACTCTCGGCTTGTTCTCGAGGCCACAGATGAGATCAAACCATCTCTCAAAGACAGAACTCCCCAAACTACAACGCTATATTCTTTCAGGCGACGGTGGGAAGATTTCGGTGGGAAGATATGTTTAATAAATGCTACTTTCATGAAAGGATGAGGGGGCTTTTCAAAGATGGGCTTCATCACCAGCTGCTGTGAGAATAAACTGCTTATCTGCCCATTTCAGAGTCGCCGGACCTGCCACTGCTGTCGATGGGGCTTCCTCTCGGCAGCCTGACCTGGTCTGACTGTTAGACAGGAACAGCAGAGTCTGACATCAAAATCACGCCTCTCAGGGGCTGGTGACAGCTTTTCAGGATACTTGCCAACTGCAATCAGAGGAAATCTCGAGTCTTTTTGTTAGATTAAAGAGATTTACAACGATATGTTCTGTGGATTTGAAATTTAGATGAAGTACAGGGTGTGGCACAAACAACACCCCTTTTTTATTACCAACTCTTATCACAGAATCCTAAGCATGGGACTCTGCAACGTAACAGTGTCACACTCAAGCACACCCTTTTAGGAGACGTAACAGTGTCACACTCAAGCACACCCTTTTAGGCGACGTGTTGAAATTAAAACTATAAAACTATTATACCCGTGTTATTACCCGCCCAGCCGCGCCCGGGCAGGCCTGAGTCCTGCTGGGCCCTGTAGATGGTTTTTATTGGTGAGCCCGGTCTCTGCAACCCCCCTCCTTTACTGCCTGATGAAATGTCGCCTGAGATTTCTGGGTCATGGTCAGCATATTTTTAATGAATCAAAATGACACAGAATGGCATGTTTAAAGCTCTTCCCGTCTGGTGCTTTATCCTTGAAGCCGCTCCGTGGCTCAAGCCAGATCGCTCTCTAGGCCAGTGGGCACCGCACCCCCAGGTCGGCAGCGCTAATGGTTACTGGTGTCTACAAACCATGAAGACAGGCAAGCAAGCAGACAAAAGCACCCATTCTACACGAGCGCAGAAGACTCAGCGGTACCAGCTGGGGGAGAGCACTGTTTATCCCCTGGGACCCCAGCTAGATACCAAGGCCGAGGCCGACCCTTGGCCGCTGCCCGCGGGAGGAAGCCACCCGCCCGTGTTAGAGACTGGCACCGCTCCGATCGCGGGACCACATGCCACTCGGAGTTAACACGCCCCCCACCCAGCCCCCCGCACTTCCTGAGCCACCCTCCACTCTCCTGTCAGCCATCAGCCCACACTGAAGGATTTATAAAAAAACCCCACCCCACTGCACGGATGGCTCTTTGTTTTTTGTTTTTTTGTAAGATGGCATTAAGAATGTTCCTTCGCAGCGGATTTCAGGTTTGCCCCTTTTTCGGAATCAGCTGATTTGCCTTTAAATACTGTGGGTCCCAGGACTTCCCGGGCGGGGGGCGGGGCGGCCCTGCGGCAGCCTTCTCATCGGCCCGAGGCAGTCGGTGGGGACGTGTCTCCATTTCTTCACCAAACCGGTATTTTAAGAATTCAGTTACTTAAAAAATTTTAAATCTATTGACCCCCTTCTCCTATTTCCCACCCCTCCACCCCCAGCCCTCTGCCAACCACCTATCTGTTCTCTGTACCTACGAGCCTATCTTTTTTTTTAAGTTTCCGCCTGTAAAACAGATCATGCAATATTCGTCTTTCTCTGTGCGACTTGTGTCACTGGGCGTAATGCCCTCGAGGTCGATTCACGTCACAAATTGCGAAATTTCATTCTTCTTTATAGTATGCCAGCGTGTGTGTGCGTGTGTGTGTATCACAGTTTCTTTATCCACCTGCCGACGCACACCTAGGTTGGCTCCGAATTTTAGGCTCCATATTTGTAAACAATACTGCAGCGAACACGGGCTGCATCTGTCCTTCCGAGTTAGTGGTTTCATTTTCTTCAGCTAAATACCAGAACTGGAATCGCTGGGTCACAGGGTGTTTCTATTTTCCATTCTCTGAGGAAAAATTATTTTTAATTTCAAATTTCATTTTATCGCAGGTACTTTTATACACTGTTTTAAATGCTGTCTGGAAGAAAGTGTGAATTAAGTGAGTAATAAGTGCTAATCTAAATATTTGAATGAACTCTGGCCATTCTTTCTTAACTTGCCTTGGGGTATTTGAATTTACTGCTTCTTATTTTGGAAATACAGCTGAGGATGGCCCAGCAGAAATCACAACGTGCACCTGGTGGGAGGCGGTGCCGACCCTGTCTGGTTTAACCCCGTTCGCCCCTTCGGGGCGTGCGGGTGAGGGCGGGGGGCGGGAATATATCCTTCGCTGTGGTTATTTCCACAAAAGACAAACACATACTCTCCTGCGTTTTATTCAGACCGAGATAAGCATAGCAGAAATGGGTCCGTGAGACTTGTGTAAAAGAACTTGATTCCGTAGCAAAATCAGCCCTGAGCGGGCGGGAGGGGGCCCCAGCTGTGCCCCGCTTTAACTGCACCCACGACGTCTGAAGATAAAGGCGGCCCGTGGAACGCATTACGGGGAAGCGAAAAGCCCCCACGGTCAGGCGCCGGCGGACCCGAGAAAATCACTGGCGGCCCTGGTTCGCGGGGGGCGGGGCGAGCTTGCTTTTGATCCAAACCTGGAATTTCTTGGTTAAGAGGATGTAGATCCCAGGTTTCCTGGCATCGCCACATTTATGGCCTGAAGACACCAGGCCATGGAAGGCACCATGGCAGACCAAGGGGCCCCCGGAGTCACCCTGGAAACGAGAAAAGGGACAGGTACTTGGTAAGAAGCTCTCGGGCTTTTCCTCCCACCCACAGCGGACGACTCAAAAGGCTGTCGTCTGGGTCCCTGGTTCCTCTGCGTCCTGAAGAGGGGCAGCACCGCCCCTTACTCGGTGCAGGGCGCCTGTGTCTCCGTGTCTGTCCAGGGCCACGGCTCCATCTGGCTGCCTGCCCACGTCCCTGTCTTTGTCTCGGGCCACGTACGTCCACATCCTTCGCTCACCAGTGGCCACTGAACTTTGTTCGTCAAGGAAAGGGTAGAAACAGAAAGTTGGAAGTGGCTGAGACACAGAATTTCGTAAATTGTGAGTCTCGCCGTGGTGTTCATGGATCCGAAATCGAGCCGCAGAGGAGGGCAACGTAGTAAACGCCTTCGCGCCAGGCGCTCCAGCTGTTGCGTTATCTTTTTCCTGTTTGCACGTCCTCACGTGGTCGGACAGAGAGCGCCACACGGCTCTCAGGAGGCACTTGCTCCATGAGCCGATTCTGGAGGACTCGCTCTGACGGCGAGACGTGTAACTTGGGTTGGTCAGGGACAGTGGCCTTTGCCACTGCTGCCCTGCCCCCGGCGGCTGCGGCGCCCGGTGGGTTCGGCGGAGGTCGGTGTTGGGGCCCCGTACATACACACGCTCTCGGAAAGCACCCTACCCTCCGCCCTATAAACCATACGTATAGTATGATGCAAATATTGTATTCTAATTTTTGAAAAGATTTTATTTATTTATTTTTAGAGAGAGAGGGGAAGGGACGGAGAAAGTGGGAGAGAAACATTGATTGGTTGCCTCTCGCACGCCCCCCAGTTGGGGACCTGGCCTGCAACCCAGGCTTGTGCCCTGACAGGGAATTGCACCGGCCACCTTTTGGTTTGCAGGATGACATCTGACCCACTGAGCCACACCAGTCAGGACTGTTTTCTAATTTTTAAAAAACTGGTATTCTGCCCTGACTGGTATGGCTCAGTGGCTGGAGCGTCATCCTGTACACTGAAGGGTTGCGGGTTCAATTCCCAGTCAGGGCACATATCTAGGTTGTGGATTTGATCCCTGGGGCACAAATGGGAGACAGTCGATCACTGTTTCTCCCGTCGATGCCTCTCTTTCTCTGAAGCAGGGAAAAATGTCCTCCGGTGAGGATAAAAAACAACTGACAATCCACCTGTGCTACCCGTTTGTCACCTGTAACTGTGAACACCTTTTTTTTTTTTTTTACTACCTCAGGAAACAAGATGTTGAAAAGTGTAACTGTTGTTACTTTGGGTTAGTCAGTCAACATGATTTAAGAAACGCATATTATATATTGGAGCTTTTTGCATTTGAGTCTTATAAGCCCTCTTCATTAATTAGTAGCCTTCTTCATTAATTTAAATGGCGGTGGTTCGCTTTTGGGATTAGAAGTTACCTTCTAATCACCACCAGTGAGGGCAGAGTTGGCAGGCTTCCCCAGGACGGCGACACCCCTGGGACGAGGCCGGGAAAAGCCCTCAGGTTTGGCCTACTACCCTGCTGTGCTGAGCACGGGGCATGTGTTGGGAACGTCCTGAAGAGGCGTGCACACTGGAAGATGAGACACACGGAGGGGCTGTGCAGGGGTGCAGAGTGGCCTCAGGGGCGGGGCCCGTGCTCTCCATGTCTCTCGCCACCCCCTTCCCCGTGCCCCCCCCGGGCCCCCGCCCCCGCCCCATGCTGGTGAGGACAGGAAGCCTCGCCCCCGGACCAGCGCGCCGAGCCAGCCACTTACCTGGCAGGAGTCCTTCTGGCCTTTGGCGTCTCCGGCACACACCATGCCTTTAACTATGACGGGGTGGTGGTTGTAATAACTTGGGCTGTTGCAAAGTTTTTCACTTATGGTAGTAACAGTGACTTCTCGCAGGGTGTCAGAGAGGTTCAAAAGTACTGGGTCGGTGGCGCCCCAGCCAGTGACCTGGCATTTTGTCCCAGCCCTAATATCATTTTTAGTGCTTGGTTGGAGCAGCTGGACATTCTTGTTGAGTTTTGCGGCCGTGTGAAGCTGACAGATTGAAAAAAGGATACATGATCGTTGGTCCCCGGTAGTGTTCTGCTGTCAGCCCGAGCGGCCTACGTGTGGTCCCTGTTCTCGGGGCGCGCCCCTCATCTTGGATCTGCTCTGGGGGGAGCCTGCTGCCGCGTGCCCCGCAGAGCTCGGCGATGCTTGGGGAGGGCCGACACAGGGCAGCAATTGTTGCCAGGGCTCACGCATGCCGGTCTCTGCCCTGGACGGGGGCAGATAGTTCTCTGCGGAGTGACACCCCTGGGCCATGACTCTGAGGGCTGGGCCGTTTCCTGCTGGAGAGGACCCTTGGGGACGGCCTAGACTATGTGTGGTCTAGGCTACGTTGCAAGTCGCCCCCGTGGCCCCGAGGTCACTTGGTTGGCTCTGTCCGATTTTCCATTTGCTAACGAAAACCCCCGGGCCTGTTGGGCTGCCCCTCCCACGGGTGTGAGCATCAGCGTTGCTTTCTCTGTGTGAAGACGGCCCTGACGGGCGTGTGGTGAGTTCTTGTTTCTTTCAAGGCGGTGTATGGAGTAATGTGGGCTGTCACAGAACATGTCCCCACAACCTCAAGCACGAAGAGAGCCCACAAAACGCCTTTGTGTGGACGAGGTGATGACTGAATTGTGTTATGGAAGGACGTTGGAGAAGCCGAAGGAAGGCAAGGCTACATACCTTAACCAGCATGATGTCATTTGAGTCGGGATCTGACGCAAACCCTGGGAATGGCATGAACTCCATAACCTGAAATGTCTGTTTGGAGGCCTCGTTCTTGGAGAGGGAGTGTGCTCCTAAAACCACCCTGAAAGACTGGCGCTTGGAAAACCTGGAAAAGGCAGATTGTATAGAATCAACAGCCCAATTCCCAGCTCCCCCCGTGGAGGGAAGAGATGGTGGAGGAGGTCGGACACGCGCAGGGGCACGGGCCATCCCCCGGGCCCCCGTCTAGGGTTAGGTGGTGTGACGGGGGTCTCAGTGGATACAAGCATGAACGGATGTTCCCCAGGGCCCACCGACCCGCCCCAGCCCACCGCCTGCAATGCCCCAGCACTGCCGCAGAGTGTCCGAGCTTGGCCCCGGCTGCGGGAAAGAGGGAGTCACATCCTAATCGACAGACATCAAGTTTATGACAAAGCAGTGTTAATTTAGGGTCAAAATAAAAGAAATTACACTTCTCGAGGTTGTGGGTTAAAATTGCTATTTACCGCTGTTAAGTTATTTTGTGAATTGAGGTAAAATATACCTGACATAAACTTCACAATTTCAACCATTGTAAATGTGCAGTCTGTGGCATCACGTTCATTTATGTTGTTCATCCCTCACTGCCATCTACCTCCAGGAATTTTTCACCTTCCCAGTGTTCGGTGTATCAATAGCTAAAAGCTGCCCATCGGGTAGGCCGAGGTGTCACCGCGGGCCGGGAGGAGACGTGAGGTTTGTTACAGGGCTGTGATACAGGCTCCTCTGTCCTGTGCCCCCATCAGAAAGAAGATTTGGGCAAAAAGGAGAGCTGTCCTCCAGGTGAAAAGCCACTGCTGATTTGGAACGAGGACACGTAGGGGTCGGTAGCCATTGGAACTCCATTGTGGAGATTCAGAGGCTGCCAACTGGGGAGCTCTGGGAAGAAACAGCAGGCGGTTTTATTTTTATTTTTATCTGTATCCCTTTATTTTTAATGTATCCATAGAGAGTCCCAGCCCCAGTGTTTCACCAGTACCACACTGGTGTGATTGGAGCTTTGTTGAACAAAATTTCACTCACATCCAGTCATGAAAACAGAAACGACACTTCAGAGAGCACAACAGAGCCCGGAACCAGACGCACGCACGGCAAAACACCCGGTTCATTGTGTGACCCCGGAAACCTCTTCAGGCCCTTTTTTGGAACGAGAAAGTTTATACAAAGAGTTATATTTGTTTGTTTACATGTAAATATTGTCACTTGAAAAGAGATCGAGGCAGATTACAAAAATCCCACACCCACACATACAGGCAAATAAAGACTAACACAAATTATAAGGAGCACAGGAACCCAGAAGAGGGAAGTGGAGGCAGCCTCGGGTTTGAGGACCGAGTGTCCGATGGCAGGCTGTGGCTGCCAGGAATCACCACTTTTTGATTCCTACCAAAAGAGTTTATTTTTGGAACTCCAGCTCTGTTTGTTGAAAAGTTTGCCTATTGCAAAATCAGGATGGGGATGAAATTTCTCAAAGGATGTGGACTGGGTGTCCTAGGGTTGACTTGAACTCAAATTCAACAAAGTCCCTACACCCAAAGCTTTGGGGGGGAAGGATGATTGAAACCCCCCGGGGCCACGTTCTAACGGACGAGGTGGGCACATACGTGAATAACTGATGCAAGGAAGGCGGTGGGGCTGTGGACGATGAATTCTAACTAGGGGGTGGGCATTGAGGAAACTTCTGGTTTGCCTTCATCTTTTACCAATTTCCTTGGTTAGTTAATGCCTTTGAAATGTTTTGATTGTTTTCATCTCCACTGGGACATGTTAATGCTAAAAACAATGCAAGCAGCCCTGACTGGTGGGGCTCAGTGGGTTGGGTGTTGTCCCGCAAAGCCAAAGGTCGCTGGTTCGATTCCCGGTCAGGACACACGCCTGGGTTGCAGGCCTCGTCCCCAGTTGGGGGCGCTCAAGAGGCAACTGGTCAGTGTTTCTCTTGCGCATCAATGTTTCTCTCCCTCTCTTTCTCTCTTCCCTCCCCTCTCTCTTAAATAAATAAAATCTTAAAAAAAACAAAAAAAACAATGCAAGCTGACTATGAGCACTCCATGAACTGTCCATTTCTGGATACACTTCAACTGTAATCTGTACCGCAAAGGTCCGTTTCTCTGCTCATGAGACACCTGCAGTTACCTGGGTTCTAGGGTCCCACGTCCTTGGCTAAATCCAGGCCTGCACTCACACAGAGGAGGAGTGATAACACCCACGTCGTTCTTTCGCACAGTTGAGCAGCACCGACTTTCTCCAGGGCGGTCTTTGGACCTCCTACTTCAGGACCATCCGGAGGTGTTTGCTTAAAATGCAGCTTTCTGCGTCACTGTCCCCCCAACTCCTGCACCCCCTCCGCTCTTGCCTGGAACAGAACTATACGCAGAGCAGAGCCAACGAATTGCTTCCAGTCCACCTTTCCATCCGCTGAAGCCACCTCCAGACCCTGTTCTCCTGGGCTTCCTAGCAACCCTCCTTGGTGGTCTTAACATCGACAGGCTGTGTACCCCTTACACAGGTTCTTTGGCCCAAGGTCACACATCTATGTAGGGGAATCAGGGCCCAAACCCAGCTTTTGCGACCCCGTCCAGCGCTTTGTCCATGACACGTCTGGAAGCCCCGGGCCCAGCCCTCTCACACCTCCTGTCTCCTCCGCCAGTCTGCCTGGGCACCCAGCAGGGTGCCACACCTCTGGCTCCAGCTCCGGCAGGGAAGGCAGGGTCCCTGTTTCTTGGAGGTCCCTTTTACACACAAGAGTAGGAAATGACCTGACTGCTGCCACAGCCCCGTCCCATCGGCACGATGGGACCCTTGGATTTGTCCCTCAGTGATCACCGTGGCAGGCACAGACGATAACATAACATCCGATCGCTTTTATTAAATTATTGTCGTGTGCTAGGTTTCGTGCCGAGCCTTTTACACACTCCCCTCGTTTAGCCCTCACAGCAGCCCTGGAGGGGCTGTTATGCTCATTCCCACTTTGCAGGTGAGGGTGCTGAGGCCCGGTGAATAGACAGGCTTGAGAATGTCCCACAGAGCTCACGGACGCAGCTGCAGTGGCACGAAAGCTCAGTGGGCTTGAATCTGGGCCTGGCGTTTCCACCCGGGGAGCCACAGGGCCTCGGGATGGGGTGAGCTGCGCAGAGGGGGTGGTGGGGCTCCAGTTGAGCCGCTGGCCGGCGGGTGAGGAGGGAAAGTGTCGGCGAGGAAAGGTGTTGGGCAAGACTCGGTGAGAGCTGTGCTTCTCATGAGTTAAAAAGCTGGACGTAAGATTATACGAGAAGCCTTTTTACAAGTTTCCTTTTATAATTGCTGTGGCGACTAATAAAGGGGCCAGCAGACTATGTGAGGAGCCGCACAGACGGGTGGGGGGCAGGGGTGCCCCCATCTGCACCAGCCAGCAAGCTGTTCCCACAGGGTCCCAGGGAGTGTATTTGTGGGGAGCCACCATCGAGCTATTTCAGAAATATTTGGGATTTCACAAAGCTTAATACTTTTCCAAGCACTAATCCACCCACACTTTCACACCCAAGTGTCCCATAGAGGAAATTTGATCCACATGTTCTGGAGTTCTTTAAACTCCAGCCATTTAAAGTGATATTTAGCAATTTTTGTAACACTCCAAGACCTCTTTTCCCTAATTTGTCAGTTTGGCAATCCACCCCCACTGAGTCAAGTTCACTGGACAAAATTTAAAATTCAACTTAATAATGCTATTTACCATTGGGTAGCACTTTATGGCTTCTGAAGGACTTTACACACCGTGTTTTCAGCTTAGCAAAAAAAAAAAAAAAGAGAAAAGAAAAAATCCTCCAATTTATTTCCTTCTTAATATTCATCACTTACTGAACGTTTCTAAGTCAAGCTCCGTGTCTGGGGAGATCAGAGTCCGTTCATAGGCACCAAAGCATATTTGAGGATGTGCGTGTTTCAAATTGAATGAACGTTGATCGATAGTCACCCTCTGCCTAGCCAGACCCCGGGGGCAAGTGCCCTGAAAGGGCAGAGGTGATGGGGGACACAGCGTGGTCTCTATGACTGCAAGAACCTCGCTTAAATGAAGGAGCGGCGTGAAATGGGAAATCGTGGCTGGCTATATGGAAACCAGGCAGAGGTTCTCACTGTTTCCGTGCTTTGAAATTCCTCATTTGTGTTCATACGGCCCCATCGATGGGGCGATGGAACCAAACCCCCAGAACACAGAAGCCAGTTCAGTCGTTCACTTCGATACAAATGACGGCCAGAGAGCCAAGTATCGCGGCCGGGGCCTTAGGGGCATGTGGTCATCGCGCGCGGAAAGGAGGCCCCGTCTTGTCTCAGCGTTTTCGGGCAAGAAGCGTAAGGAAGAAAACGTACAAAGAAACGAACAAACCAAAGAAACAACAACCCTCCCCCACAAACGAACCGAACAACACCAAATCTGCTTTCTGTTGCTTTTCCCTTGGTGTTGGTTGCAGAATCCCCAGAGGGTTTGGGGCTTTTTTAGCTGGAGTTCAGAGACTCACAGGCTGAAATGGACTTTGAGAGTTACAGTCCGTCTTCAGAAAAGCTTTCGTTTCACTCAGAGAAATCGCCCTCTCTCTCTCGAAACCATCTATGACTATTTTTTCCACCTGGGAAGGCTGTTGCCCTCACCGCTGTCATTCCCAAGCCGCGGGCCTCCCCTCTGGGGTGGGGACTGGTGCGCTAACGTTGGGTCTAAGGCTGTGAGCAGGGCAGGCACCTCTTACTACAACCACTGCCATGACTGCTAACTGCCCCTTATTTGCCCTTACTATGTGCTCAGCACACTCAGATATTTATAGAGATATTGTCCAAACCCCACGAAGCAGCTCCTTTTGACAGGCGGGGCGGGAGGTACAAGCCCGGGCTCTGTGAGCGGCTGCCTTCCCTGGCAGCACATGCAGGCCTTTCAGCTTGTCTAAGCGCTTGGTGGGAAAGGTGGGCCAGCGCCCCCCGCCCCAAAAACGGAAGAGCAGGGCAGAAAGCGTGGATGTGTGCGAGGACAAGTGACCTCCACCAGGTGGTCTGTGACCACGGAAGCGAAGGGGCGGGCAGACGCCCTCGCCCACTGGGGAGGCGGTGGGCACTCACCGGTGGCGGCAGTGGGCCGCAGTCAGCACCCACTGTGGGTGGATCAGGGTCCCTCCGCAGATGTGGCTGCCCCTGAACTGGATGGAGGCCATGAATGGCCTGGAGTGTGGCGCCACTTCTTTCCCTCCGATCACCTCCGCGCTGAAACCTGTGCAAGAACACCGGAAGGGTTAACACACAAGACCAGTTGGTGTCACGGAACTCTTCTGTTGACAGGCACGCTGTCATCATCGAGGATTTAAAAAAAACCCTACAGTCACTGAAGACGCATAACTGTACTTATAAAAACACCAGTATGTAATTGTATACAAACAGTTGTGTAACACATTACAGTTTAGAGGCCCAGATACGGTTGTGAAAAATCACTCCTGTTTACAATGTGACAATGCAGTCACTAGAAATTCGTGCAATGCCCGCAGATGGGAGGTACAGGAGGTACTTACACGTTGGAGTCATACAAGCCCTGGATATCAGGAAGAACAGAGAAAAGGACGAAAAAGCAGTCATTTTAAAGGCTTTGATTTAAGAAGCCCAGACGCAAACCTCTGACTGAACCGGCAAAGGGAGGAGACTCTGAAGCCTGGGTTCCGGCCTCGCGAGCTTTAACTCCTTCCCGTGAATGCTCTGGCGTTAGGGGTTTTCACACCTGTGTCGAGGGGGGTTTAGCAGTTTGGGGTGTTTCAGATCTGTGCTTTTAGCACCTGGTGGGGGAGTTGCCTTTGCCATAGAGAATTCGTTTCTGGACGTAACCACCTTCAGTATCTGTATGAGTGCCCGTGTTATAAACGGTGCAAAGGTAAAAACCAGCCAAGCTGTAAGAACTCAGTGAAGCTGCTGACAGAGTGCAGAGACGCTCATTGCTCTAAAGCAACACTTACTATTTTCTCTGGCAGACAAGGGTGCCTATCGTATTTGGTTCCTCTCTGTTTCTCGTGCGGACATAGGTTTATGATGTGGGGACCCGTGGAACCTTGTGCGCATCCCGGCTGTTACATCAGACCTCACGGGAGCCCGAACCACCTCTAGGAACCCTGGAGGCCCTGCGGCAAACTCGTCCCTCATCCTGCCGTTTTCTCTCAGTGTGACGAAGCGTGGTTAAATTTCAGTTTCATTGTTGGAAGATTTCATAACGTTATTAGAGGGGAACATTGGCAACATATTTTTCATTCCGGGTCCCTCTTTTACTCATTTTTAATTGAAAATGGCCATGCGTTTATGCGAGGCCTTAATAATAGTGTCCCTTCAAAAGCAAGGGCTGGGTTTGGTCTCCGCAGGGACCGCTGGGAGTGCCTTGCCGGGCGGTCTGCAGGGCTTTCTCCTTCACGATGGAAGCCATTGGAGTCCAGGCCGTGTGAGACCCCATTTCCCCAGGCGCTGGCCCCGGCCACAGACGTCATACGATGGGCACAAGGGGACAAACCAGGCACCACGCACCTGATCACTGTCCAGAGACACTGACCAAATTGCCCCCAACTAGCAGCCTTCCTCTCTCTTTCTCGAAGATGCGTGTGTCCTATCTTCCGTTTTTTCCGGTAAGGGAGAACGGAAGCCCAGGGCTTCCGTTTGCCCGATTGCGAGAGACTCCTGCCAAGTTGCTGTTTCCTGGCGTTATCATGACACGCTGTGCACTGTGAGTTAACACGTGCCTTAAATTAGTCCCAAACTCTCTTTACATAACCCTGTCTATGTTTTCGCGTCCGACGCCTGTGAGAAGGAGGAGCAGCTATTACACCTGCCTTACAAATGGAGAAACAGGCCCCGAGGAGGCCAAGCAGCGTGCCCGGCGCCACACAGCACCCTACCTGGGCCAAACCCTTTGCCTGACCGGGCATAACCTGCACGTTAATAAGCACACAGCC
>PVJD01015567.1:0-24409 GCA_004026545.1 Mormoops blainvillei
TTCTTAGAAAGAATAATAAAACTGAAAAATATCTGGCAAAAAGGTCACAAGTAATCAATATGAGTAATTTAAAAACAGTGTATAAGTACAGATACAATAGATATTAAAAATAAGTGATGTTATCAACTTATATGCCAATAAATTTTGATCCAAATAAACTAGATAAATTCTTACAAGAATAATTGTTACAGAAGTGAATTCTGTAGTTAAACTTTGACCAAAATGTTATAAAACAGGTAATCCCAATCTTTATACAAAATCTTCCAGAACATAGAAAAAGTGAGAATATCTCCATATGCCCAACTCATTCTATGAAATCAGGAAAATAAAAAAGACATAATAGCAACAAGAGAAAGGAAAATTACTGGGCAGTTTCATAAACATAGATATTAAATTCCTAAACAATATATTAGAGAATTAAATCCATTGGGATATAAAAAAGAAATATTTATCAGGACATGTTGGGTTGATCCCAGAAACAAAACAGTAATTATAACATTTGGACATATAAATGTAACTGATCATATTGATAGATTCAGGAAGAAAAAAAAAGCATGTATTCTCCATAAGAGAGAATTTCACACAATAGCACATGGATAACTTCCTGACAATTAATTTGATCTGCATAGAAGTTGAAACATTTTTAAAGCAATAAGCAATACATTTCATGTCTCAAACATTGGTTACTCCCTGTTAAAATGGAAATATTGATTTTTATTTAATTTAAAAATAAAGCATAATTTGCTGATTACAACATAATATATCTTCATTGTAAAAAGTTTAAGGAAAAAAATTGAAGGAAAATACAGAAAAGCACAAAGATTGGCAAGATTATCCATAATTCCACAATCCCTAACATTTTGGGGCTTATATTTCCAATAGTTTTATGTATGTGTTTGCATTTGTAATTTGCATGTGAACATACCGTTCATACTACTACTGTTGTAATCTCCTATTTTCATTGATCAACATCATAAATAGTTTTCACATTATATTCTTAATGGCTTTATACATCATATTGAATTATATCAAATGGCTCTATCATAATTTATTCAATTACTTCTCTATTATTAGACAGTCTAGGTTATTTTAAGTGTAAGATTTTATAAATAATGCTGTGATTAACATTCTTACTGCTGAGGCTTTATATGTATCTATAATTTGCCTTAGAATACTTGACTACAAGTGAAATTGCTAAGTCAAAGGATGTGTACATTTCTACAGACTCAAGATGTTACCTATTTCAGACACAAAAGTACATATTATTAACTTAAGATATAGTAGAGGTAGCATCTCAAATCGGTTTTTGGAGATAGTTGAGTAATAATTTTGAAAAGTCAAATCTGTATTGCACACAATGTACCAGAATATATGCCAGGTATAGTAAAAGTTTTAAATGCAGAGATAAAACCTACAAAAATCCTAGAAGAGTATGTAGAGAAATATTTCCATATGTGTGAAAAAGGGAATAATTACTGTTATAAAAATATGAAGGCATAAAGGAATATATTGATAAATTGGGCTACTTTCTAAATGTATCAAAAACATATCATGAAAAAAGATTTATAGACAAACACCACACTTGGGAACACATTTACAACATGTGCAAATGCGAAGCTTAATTTATTAATAAGAGCGCTAAAGGTTATCTATGGTTTGCCTGTGTATGTGTGTGTAAATGTAAACAAACACTCGCATAATTTCTTGGCTTTTTTCCTTTCTCTTTTTTGAAAGTTAAACGTTTTTTACTGTTTTTTACTGTTTACACTATTACAGTTGTCCCAATTTTCCCCCTTAGCCTCCTGCTCCATAGCCCACTCCCCATTTCCATAGTCAATACCCACACTGTCATTCATGTCCATAGGTCATGCATACATGTTCTTTGACTAATCCCTTCACCTTCTTTCAGCAATCCCCCTCCCCGCTCCCTTCCTATAGCTGTCAGTCGGTTCCATGTTTCAGTGCCTCTGGTTCTATTTTACTCGTTCATTTATTTTGTTCATTAGATTCCACACATGAGTGAGATCACATGATATTTGACTTTCACTGACTGGCTTATTTCACCTAGCATAGTAGTCTCCAGTTCCATCAATGCCATCACAAAAAGTAAGATTTCCTTCTTTTTTATTGTTGTGTAGTATACCATTGTGTATATGTACTGCAGCTCTTTTTATTTTATTCTTGTTTATTACAGTTGTCCCAGTTTTTCCCCCTTTGCCCTCCTCTGCCCACCTCCTGCTTCCACAGCCCATGCCTACACTGGTGTGAATGTCCACGGGCCATTCATACATGTTCTTTGGTTAATCCCTTCCCCTTCTATCCACCATCCCCCCTTTCCCCTTTTCCCTTGGCTGCTGTCAGTCTGTTCCCTGTTTCCAGGTCTCTGGTTCTGTTTTGCTCCTTAGTTTATTTTGTTCATTAGATACCCCTTATAAGTGAGATCATTGGTATTTCTCTTTCACTGACTGGCTTACCTCACTTAGCATAACGCTCTCCAGTTCCAACCATGCTGACACGAAGGGTAGGAGTTCCTTCTTTCTTCCTGCTGCATAGTATTCCATTGTGTAAATGTACCACAGTTTTTTGATCCACAAATTTACTGATGGGCACTTGGTTTCCAACACTTGGCTATTGTAGATAGCACTGCTATAAACATCAGGATGCATAAGTTCTTTTGAGTTGGTGCTTCGAGATTCTGTGGATACATTCCCAGAAGTGGAATCACTGGGTAAAAAGGCAGTTCCATTTCTATTTTGTGAGGAAATTCCATACTGTTTTCGACAGTGGTTGCACCAGTCTGCATCCCCACCAACAGTGCACTAGGTTTCTCTTTTTTTCCACATCCTCACTGGTACTTGTTGTTTGTTGATTTGTTTATAATGGTCATTTTGGTCAGTGTGAGGTAATATCTCATTGTGGTTTTAATTTGCATGTCTCTGATGGCTGGTGATGGTGAGCATCCTTTCATAAGTCTATGGGCCCTGTGTATGTCCTCCTTGGAGAAGTGTCTGTTCAGGCCCTTTGCCCATGTTTTAATTGGATTGTTTGTCTTCCTGGTGTTGAATCGTATGAGTTCTTTATATATTTTGGAGAGTAAACCCTTGTCCAATGTATTGTTGACGAATATATTCTCCCATAGAGTGGGTTCCTTTTTCATTTGGATGTCAATTATTTTATCTGTGCAGAAGCTTTTTAATTTGATGTAGCCCCATTTGTTTATTTGCTCCCGTATTTCCCCTGCTCTAGGAGATATATCCCTTGCTCTAGGAGATATATCAGCAAAAATATTTCTATGCAAGATATCTGAGATTTTACTGTCTATGTTTTCTTCTAGGATTTTTATGGTATTGTGATTTCTATTTAAGTCTTTTATCCATCTTGAGTTTATTCTGGTGTATGGTGTAAGTTGGTGGTCTAGTTTCATTTTATTTTTGCAAGTGCTACTCCAGTTCTCCTAATACCATTTATTGAAGAGACTGTCTTTGCTCTATTGTAGTCTCTTGCCTCATTTGTGAAACATTAATTGACCATAAAGACCTGGGTTTATTTCTGGGCTCTCTATTCTGTTCCATTGATCTATGTGTCTATTCTTATGCCAGTACCAGGCTGTTTAGTTTGCAGTGACCTTATAGTATAGTTCGATATCAGGTATTGTGATTCCTCCAACTTTGTTCTTTTTTCAAGATTGCTGAGGCTATTCAGAGTCTTTTTTAGTTCCCTATGAATTTTCGTAATATTTGTTCTATATCTGTGAAATATGCCATTGGTATTTTAATAGGAATTGCATTGAATCTATAGATTGCTTTGAGAAGTATGAACATTTTAATGGTGTTAATTCTTCCAGTCCATAAACTCGGCACATGCTCCCACTTATTTGTATCGTCCTCAATTTCCTCAGTGTCCTATAGTTATCTGAATATACTGAGCTCTTTTTCAAGAAAGGAGTCTAAGCTTTCACTTTTGGCCTTCTGAGTGCTGGAAAACAGATTTTATGAGACCACATGGAAATTATAAAAGGTTTTCTACCCTGAGGTTAAGGTGACATGAGCCTTAACAGTTTCACCCTGCTATACTTGGAGCCCAGATGGAAGGCACTTTGCTCTGAGATGCAGCTGTAGTGTTGAGCTAAGGCCAAAAGTAAATGGGCTGTGAAAATCTGGGTGTGACTATTAAAATGCTGATAAACTAAACTATTCCAAGATAAAATTAGTAATGAAACAATACCACCTGCGTGTGACATGTATGGGCAGTCTTTCTTTATACATTGTAACAAGAAGTCTTACACTTTCAAACATTCTACACATCCTTGCCAGCACTTCTTGTTTGTTGAATCATTGATGATAGCCATTCTGACAGGTGTGAGATGATATCTCGTTGGGGATTTGATTTGTATTTATCTGATGCTTAGTGATGTTGAGCATTTTTTCATTTGTCTATGGGTCATCCATATGTCCTCCTCGGAGAAATGTCTGTTCAGGCCCTTTGCCCATTTTTTAACTGGGTTACTCGGGGGGGTTTTGGTGTTGAGTTTTGTAAGTTCTTTATAAATTTTGGATATTAACCCCTTATCTACATGTGTCTGCAAATATGTTCTCCCATTCTGTGGGTTGTCTTTTTATTTTGTTGTAGTTTCCTTTGTTGTGCAAAAACTTTTTAGTTTTATGTAGTCACATTTGTTTATTTTTCTTTTTGTTTCCCTTGCCTGGGGAGATATATCTGTTAAAATATTACTACGAGCAATGTCTGAGATTTTGCTGCCTATGTTTTCTTCTTGGATGTGTATGGTTTCAGGTCTCGCATTTGATTCTTTAATCTTTTTTACTCTATTCTTCTGTGTGGTGTAAGAAGGTGGTCTAGTTTCATTTTTCTGCATGTATCAGTCTAATTTTCCTAATACCATTTATTAAATAAACTATCTTTAGCTCATTGTATATGTTTGCTTCCTCTGTCATAGAGTAATTGACTTTAAAGGTGCGGGTTTATTTCTGGACTCTCTATTCTGTTGCACCAATATATATGTCTGTTTGTTTCATTTGTTTGTTTGATTGTTTTGTTCAGTTTTTTTTTTGCCAGTACCATGCTGTTTTGATCACTATGGCCTTATAGTTTGATATTAGGTAGCATGATTCCTTCAAATTTGTTCTTCTTTCTCAGGATCATTATTGCTATGTGGGGCCTTTTGTGGTTCCAAATAAATTTTTGAAATATTTATTTTAGTTCTGTGAAATACATCATTGGAATCTTAATATGAATTGCATTGAATCTATAGATTGCTTTGGGTAGTATGGACATTTTAATGATGTTAATTTTTCCTATCCATGACCACAGTGTGTGCTTCCACTTATTTTTATCTTCTACTCTATGGGACTGCATGAATGGACCTGGAGAACATTGTGCTAAGTCAAATAAGCCAGTCAGAGAAAGACAAATACCATATGATTTCACTCGTATATGGAATCTAATGAACAAACTGAACTAAGAAGCAAAATAGAGATAGACTCATAGATACAGAGCAGAATGACAGCTAAGGGGGTAGGTTAGGGTTTGGATGGACTGAGCAAAAAGAAGAAAAAGGACTCATGGACATGGACAATAGTGTGGTGATTGTGGCGGTGAGGGGGTATAAGGGGACTAAATGAAAATACAATGAAAAATCAGATATTAAAAATAAAAATAAAACACTCTGAAGGAGAGAGGATAAAGAATGAGAAGAGAGGAGAGCGGAGGGCAGGGAAGGAGAGAAGAGAGAAGAGCAGAGGAAAAAGGGCAGAATTAAATTATGAACCTAGGGACTCCTGTTTCCTAAAGGTTGTAACAGCAAAATATTAGCCCAGCAGTAAATGCTGCAGAGAAACAGTTCCTTTAGAGTTGTCTTAGACACATTTTCCTATTAAATACTAATCCTTACTAACCTTCACCTCATAATACAGGAGGCTTAGTGTTGTTTTTCAGAAAAAAAATGTTTTATTGGCAGTCATGTAGTCTGGATAGAATGTCTAATAGAAATTATAAAACATGCTTTGACTGGTTGTCAGGATGACAATGATAGAATAGCTTTTAGGTACTAAAAGAAACAGTAAACTCCCTAAGTTTAGCCATCTTCAGTATCTTCCTCAATGTGAAATAGACTATTTCTAACTTAAAACTCAATGTGATCTTCATGTTAGACAATAGGAATACAGAGTAGGCTTGGAAGTTTGGAAGCTTCTCCATCATCTGGGTTTCTGCACTTGAATGGACTTTTCCATAGTCCTGTTTCATTATCAAACTTTCAAAAACAGTTAATAATAGAAGATACCAGGGTGAATCATTGGACTAATTCAGTGCTTATTAAAGTCTGATGCCTTCCCTGGGTGTATCATCTTCTATACAGCCCTAGCAATTTTTATGTTGAAAAGAACATTGCCTGAAGGAGAAACACTTGGACAAACAACAGGCTTTTTAAAAAAATGTTTTCTTTTTTTAAATTGATTCCAGAGAGGGGGTCAGGGAGGGAAAAAGAGAGGTACAGAATCATTGATGCAAGAGAGAAACATCGATTGGTTGCCTCCTGCACATGCCCATAATGGGGACCCAACCTGCAACCCAGGCATGGGCCCTGATGGGGAATTAAACCCGTAACTTTTTAGTTTGCGGGACAACGCCCAACCAACTGAGCCACACTGGCCAGGGAACTTGGAAACAATCCAACTGAAATCTTTGAGGCATGTTCCTGACTCAAATAGGAACATATTCTATTGTGTTTTTGCCACAGTTTTGCTTGATTTGTAATATCTAAAGAGTCACAGTTTCAAATAAATAGCAGTTTAATTTATACCAACCTACAACGTAAATATAATTCTGCAATTTACAAATTAGATAGTTTTAGTACTTATGAAAACAAAAAAGGGGTTCTTAGGGTCTATTTAAAACCATTAACAAGAGACGATTCTAGCATAGTACTACTGTATATTAAACCTAGTAGGCATTTAATAAACATTTGTGAAATGGGACTGCATCATGTCATAGAACAGTATTCTCTGTTACTGCCTTGCTAAAATTTCTTTAGTTTTGAACTCCAAGTTCAAAATTATCTTCCCATTCTTTTCCTAGCAATAGTCATCAGCTTTATTTCATACTACCTGCTTACATGCCTACTTCACCATGGCCAAATAGATGCAAAGCCTCCCAAGGCCTTGACTCCCCACTTCAAGAATAATGCACTCCCTTCAACTTACTCAAATCCTTCACACCCTCCCCTTGACAGCATGGATTTCCACATCCTCTACATATTCTGCCCTGACACTCGAGCAACTAAAATACTTATTTCCACTTTTCTCTTGGTTTTCCTTCTCATTGGCTCTTATTAAGTGTACTTACTGGTTTCTTCAGATTTCAGGTTTGTCAGTGTTTCTCCTTCAATCAGATTATCAACTCCTAGAAGTAAGGGGCTCTGGTTTCATATATTTTTGTTCTCCCCCACTCTTTTTTTCTGGATTCATAACCTAGGGAGGGGACCCCTTAAGAGTTTGTGGATAGAATTGTATTTCAATGTAATAGATTTTTTGTAATCCTATATGTCTTATATATTTTTAAAATTTTTCACTGAAGTTGAAAATATATCCAGGAAAGTGCCTAAATCATAAGTGTGCAGTTCAATGAAGTTTTACAAAGTGACAATAACTGTATAATTAGCACCCAGAACAAGAAACAAAAGTACTGCAATACCTCCACTCCAGAAGGGTCCCTCCTTTCCCCTTCCAATGAGAAATCCCAAAGATAATGCTTGTTTTGACTTCTGAAACTACAAATTAGTGTTGCCTGCTCTTGAACTTTAAGTAAGAATCAATATCATGCATTTTAGTTTATGCATTTAAAGATTATTCTGAGAAAGTGTCCAAAGTCTTTACCAGTCTACCAAAAGAGTCCATGGCACCCCTCGACCCCCACACACACAAAGGTGCAGAAACCCTGGATAACCTCGTATGCCTTTCTGACTGTAGGATTTCTAAGAGTCTGATTCTTCACATAAAATGAGGGAAAATTTACAGAACTAATTGCAAAAGTAAAGTATGACTCAGAATCTGATAATGCCTGAAATAAATCGGCAGTGCCAAAGGTTTGCACAGATTGATTCATCATTAGTCTGTTCTTGCTGCGAGGGCAGGGTGGGGAGAGTACTTTTTGACTGAGAAAAATGAGCTTTATTTAACTATTTTATCATATATTGCTCAAGGCTTTGCATTTTTCTCTTTCAAAATAACTTTAAGGGTAGTCACCTGTTTTGGGGATTAAACTCTCACATCAACTAGCACAGGGTCTTGCATGACAAACGAACACAGTAAATGCCCGATTATTCATTTTTTGCTTCAGTTGGCCATCGTGAAACAAAATGTCAGCTAATAAATGCTTTCAAAAAGGTACATCTTGTCTAAGTGGCTGTGTTTAAATGAACTCCAACAGAGTTTTTTTTAGTGTTACTTGTAGGGAGATATGCTTGCACTTGAGGGTGAACAACACTACATGGGCCTCCAAGTATAAGCAGGGACTAATCTACCTAATTGTGTTCTTTCTGTCTAACATTTTTGTTGTCCTGAATATCTAATATTATTTAAATGTCATTTTGAGTGCTTACTATGCACCCAACACTGCATTCAAGGGCTGTGGCAGATGAAAGAGAAATAGAATATGCTGAGGACAACCATCCAGTAATTTAATAACTAATTTGAGAAACAATATATAACAATAAAAAAGAGCTAAAGAAAGATGCAAGACTGGCTATATTTAAGCAATGACAATAAATGGTAAAGACAATGAAATTATGGAACATTACGTAACTGCCCTTTGGGGAGGCTGGAGAAGGCCTTAAAGAAAAGATCATTACTATTTTAGCTGATTCAGAAATTCTATACAGGAGAGGCTTAGGGGCTGACAATCTGATTAGAAGGGAGGGCTGAAGGTTTTGTCTTGAAGCTGCATTTACATTAGCAAATGCATTATTTTGATGGGATTATAGGTTTATTAGTGGTGGATCTTGAATAATAGATGGGTTCTGGCTCAGTGATGGAGAGAGGGCTTTCTTGATTGAGGATTCAGAATATACTGTATGTATAAATGCCTTTGTAGAGGATATGATGTAAAACTCAAGGTTCCTATATTCATGAAAGTTGCGCCCTATGTGGAGAGGTATGATATACATACATAGAAAGTCATCACAAATAGAAATAATTTTAAAATGTGTCAAGTTCAAGCAATAATTGATCAAAAAAGAGAGAGCTAAGAATTTACCTTTGTGGTCAGGGAAGGCTTCCTGGATCAAGTGGAACTTGAAGTAGGCCTTGAAAGAAACACGGTAGTTGGATAGGCAGAAAGAGGGAGCCCGGGCAGAATTACGTAGATTGCCTTCCCTAACTTCCTAGTTGTTATTGAACTCTTCTTCTGGGACTCACCTTCTGAGTGACATCATTTTATGAATCTTAAGTGAATGGTACATGGAATTGTTTTTGAATTGCAAGTTTTATTTCCCCAATGAGCCTGTTGAAGGATTACTTTGCATGTGGAGGTAGTGCTGTATCATACCTTTCTGTGCAGAAAGAGTTAACAGAGCTTCTACAAGTATCTCACTGCACTGGGCCACAGACTTTAGATAAGAGAAGTGCGTTTGTGCTGGAGTGCACTTAATGAGCAAGAGTACCTCTGTCCCGACACATTTGATGAATTCACTCAGTTTGGAAAAACTCAAGCCAGGGCACAAAAGTCAAGATGAGTAAAGAAAAAGCTCCGTTCACCTTCTTCATTCCAAGCTTGTGAATTCATTCTTGGGAGGCTTTGAGAAGGGAGGGTGGAAAGAGTAGAAGGAGGAGTGAAGGTAGGTGATACAGAGTTTCTGACCTGAATTCCACAACAGAGGAATGTATGAACAGCAAGAGGCACAGGTACAGGCTAGTGCTCTCACATACCTGGAGAAAGCAGCTCTTCTCCAACAACCAGTACTCCATAACAATTGACAGTTTGCTCCAAAGAATTAATATTTTTATGCTTTCTGCTCCCCACCCCAGAGTTTGGGGAATGAGAGAGCAGTACCAAGAAAAAGGAGGAGAGGGAAACAACATATTAAAACTTTTATAAGGATGTCCAGAAAGACAACATGAATGGTTTCATGCTGGTTAAATCTTTCTTGGATCAGGCATGTTTCAATGGGGAAAATGAGGAGAACCAATTGTGTTTATTCTGATTCATCAAAAAATTGCAAGATGGTTAACTGGGAAAGAAAATGAGATCAGCCCTTCTTATTACGGAATCCTTTGGAAAAGCTAGTTAAATGTATCTTGAACTGCTTCAGTGAGGGACTTTTGGGACAGAGGTTAAATTCAGAAAATTCAAAACATCTACCTGCTCAAGAATAGTACACCTGTTCTATTTACCATGCAAAGTGTAAAGGCAAATATGCTATAATTTAGAGCACATAAAAAGATAAAGGAAATGTGGAAAGTGCTTAATCAGAGTGACAGGGTAAAGTGAAGTTAACTCATTTTTGTTAAATCAGATGTAATGTGCTCTAGTTATTGGGTTAAGAATAAATATAAGATACCTACAGTTATAGTATGTTCTTATTGTGATTTTTCCTCTCTATAGTACTTTTCCTTTGAGATTGAGGAACACCGTCAAGGGGCTTTTGCTTTCTACCTAAAGAATGATCCTTTTAGCCAGTCAGTGAAAGACAAATTACCACATGATCTCACTTGTAAGTGGAATCTAATGAACGAAATAAACTAATGAGCAAAATAGAACCAGAGGCATAGAAACATGGAACAAACTTACAGCTGTAAGAGGAATGGGGGGTGAGGACTGGTTGAAAGAAGGTGAAGGGATTAGTCAAAGAACATATGTGGAGGATCCATGGACAGTATGAGGATTGACTGTAGAAGTGGGAGGCAGGCTGGGTAGAGGGAGACAAAGGTGGAAAAACTGGGAAAACTGTGAAGATGTCCAGTCCAGGGCTTTTGAGTGTTGGGAGGTTTTTTGATGACTGCTTCAATTTCACTAGCTGTTATTGGTCCATTCATGCTTTCTGCTTCTTCTTGACTCAGTTTTGGAAGATTATGTTTCTAGAAATTTGGCAGTTTCACCCAGATTTTCAAATTTGTTGGCATATAGTTGTTCATAGTAATTTATTACAATCCTTTGTATTTCTGTGGTATCAGTCATAATTTCTCCTCTTTTGTCTCTGGTTTTACTTGCTTGGGTCCTCTGTCTTTTTTTCTTTATGAGTCTGGTTAAAGATATGTCAATTTCATTTATCTTTTTGAAGAACCAGCTCCTGGATTTATGATCCTTTGAATTATTCTTTTAGTCTTTATTTAATTCCACTCTGATCTTGATTATTTTCTTTCTTCTAGTTGCTCTGGGCTTTGTTTGTTGTTGTTTCTCCAGTTCTTGGAGATGTAGGGTTAGGTTGTTTATTTTAAATTTTCTATTTTTTTAAGTAGGCCTGAATTGTTATGAACTTCCCACTCAGTACTGCTTTCACTGTATCCCACAGTTTCTGGGCAATTGTGTGTTCATTTTCATTTGTTTCCAGAAACATTTTGATTTCTTCCTTGATCTTATTGTTAACCCATACATTGTTTAACAACATGTTATTCAACCTCTATGGATTTGATTGTTTTTGAGTTTTTTTCCTTTCGGCTGGTTTCTAGTCTTAGGCCATTGTATTCCTAGAAAATGCTTGATATGACTTCATTTTTCTTGAATATGTTGAGGCTTGTTTTGTGTCTTATCATGTGGTCTATCTTTGAAAATGTTCCATGTGCATTTGAAAAGAATATATATTTTGCCTCTTTGAGGTAAAAGGTTATGTGTGTATCCGTTAAGTCCACTTCATCTAGTGTGTCATTCAGAGTCACAGTTACCGTGTTGGTTCTTTATTTGGAAGACCTATCCATTGTTGACAGTGAGGTGTTAAAATCCCCTACTATAAGTGTGTTGCTGTATATGTTTCTTGATGTCCTCCATGATTTTCCTTATATATTTGGGTACTCCCACATTCAGTGCATATATGTTTACAATGTTTATATCTTCTTGATATATTCACCCTTCAAGATTATGAAGTGTCCATCTCTGTCTCTTTTATGGCCTTTGTTTTGAAATCTGTTTTGTCTGATACAAATATTGCTACCCTGCCTTTTTTTCATGTCCATTTGCATGGAATATTTTTTTCCATTACTTCACTTTCAGCCTGTGCATATGTTTTGTTCTACAGTAGGTCTCTTGTAGAGACTGCATATTTGCAGTTCATGTTTTCTTATGTCCTTTCATTAGAATATTTAATCCATTTACATTTAAGGTTATTATTGATACATGCTTAAACATTGCCATTTCCCACTTTGTACCTGTGTTTCTCTCTCTATTTCTTCTTCTTCTTAAAGTAGTCCCTTTAACATCTCTTGCAGTGCTGGAATGAGGGAGGTGTATCCTTCTAGTCTTCTTTTGTCTGGGGATCTCTTTATTTTGCCTTCCATTTTAAATGAGAGCCTCGCTGGATAGAGTAGTTTTGGTGTCAGGACCTTGTTTATCATTATTTGGAGTATTTTGTACCAACCCCTTCTGGCTTGTAGTGTTTCTGTTGAGAAATCATCTAATAGCCTTATCGGAGCTCCCTTGTATGTTAGTAGCTATTTCTCCCTTGCTGCTTTTAAGATTCTATCAGTTTAAATTTATCATTTTTATTGTAATGTATCTTGGAGTGTGCCTCTTTGGGTTCCCCTTGATTGGGACCCTCTGTACTTCATGTACTTGCATGATGTTTTTCCCTCTCCAGCTTTGGGAAATTTTCTTTGGGAAAATTTTGGGAAATTTTTATTTTTTCAAACAGGTTTCCTATACCTTGCTCCTTTTCTTCTCCTGGCATCCCTACGATGCGACTATTATGTTTCATGTTTTCCCAAAGCTCCCTTAAAATATCCTCATTCTTTTTTAGTCGTTTTTCATTTTGTTGCTCTGAGTGTTTTTTTATACTTTGTCTTCCAACACACTGATTCTATTCTTTGCCTCATTTAGCCTGCTTTTAATTCCTTCTAGTGTATTCTTCATTACAGATACTTCATTCTTCCTTTCCAACTGTTTCTTATTTAAGGTTTCTATGTTCTTTTTTATTTGATGTAGGCCCCATTACATTCCTTGTAGTTCTCACTAAGTTACTTGAGCATACTTATAACCATTAATTTGAACTCTATGTCTGATAAATTGCTTGCCTCAATTTCATTTAACTCTTTTTCTGGAGATTCTTCTTTTTCTTTCATTTGGGGGTTGTTTCTTTGTCCCCTCATTTTAGTTGTCTGTTTCTATGTATTATATTGGCTTGCTTTGATGCTCTGTCTTATAGTGTGGCCTTATGTGTTAAGTGCCCTCTGGGACCTAGTGATACAGAGTCCTTGATCTATTGATCTGATTGCTCTAGTAATGTCCTCTGTGTGGGTTATGTGGACTCTCCTTTTGTATTTGGGTCCTGGTTGTTATTGGCTCATTGTTTGTAGGAAATCCCCTCCAGCTGACTGAGTGTGAGGCTGAACCTCCACCCTATGTTGTACTTGATTGTGTAGGTGCTGGCAGGACAAAACAAAACAAAACAAAACAAAAAACAACAGCAATAACAAGCAACCCCCCAACACCATGACAATATCAAGAGAGTGAAGAATAATAAATGCAGAAAGAGAAATGGAATAATAGAAAAAATGGAAAAGGAAAAAGAACATGAGAACACCAAAGGAAAGAAAAGTGATTATGAGAGAAGGAATGCAAAGCCAACTAATTCTCATAATTAATTGAAACAGAAAACTGAGAAAAGGAACACAAAAATGTAACAAAAATAATAAAAGGACAGAAGAAGGCAATAGAGCATTTCATAGGAGATATGAAAGAAAAATTAGATCACCAAAAATAAAAGAAAAAGAAAAAATAGATAAAAATAATAAAAAGGATCTGAGTAAGAAAAAATATCCAAAATAATGATAAAAGAACCAAGTGGATTTGGCTCAGCAGAGCTTAGAACCTGCCTTCTGGTTTCCCCCTTTGGATACCACACTGATGTCTGAGTCTGGTATAAGCCAATGTCAGATGCTGTCCACGTCTGACCCTCAGCTGCCTTTTCAAAACTACAGGTGATCCACAGTTTGTGACTGATTCCTCAGAGCTTAGCTGCTCCCAGGGTGGGCCAAGCTGGTCTGAAAACCTGGTTTTTATCAGTACTGGGTCCAGGGATGTATCAGCAAATACCCCAAGTCACTTCAGTATCTGCCTCTGCCTGTCTCTGCCTGCTGGTCGGCTGTCAATCTTAGACAAGTCTCAGAGCTGACCGTTTCTGAGAGGGCTTCTGGAGGAAACAGGAGGCTGTGGTTCCTGGATCTCCCATGGCAGGTGCCTTTCAGACTTCAGGGAAGATGGTGGGTGTTCCCCCTCTCCCGAGCCACTAGTCTGAGTTTGTCCAGGATTATTTCTCTGTACTCGGCAAGGCAGGGCTCCTAGTAGGCCTCCAGAGCCCAGATTTGGGGCCTGCTGTATGCCAGCATGGTGTATCTGTGGCTCTACTATGAGGGGGAGGCATCAATCTGTTTCCCGGGATAGTGTATGGATTGGCTGCACCCTACAGCCTGTCTATGACAACCCCTGAGTCCATTTATGTTGCTGCCTCCTCAGTAAGCATTAAGATGCAGGATGGGAGAAAAAAGAAGAAAAGAAAAGAAAAGAAAACAAAACACCAAGTCAGAGCAAAACTGAATAAAGAACAAAACAGGTGCTGGGTAGAGTGAACAGGAATTCACGGTGTGATGAGGGGAACCCCAGAAAGTGGGAATAGCAGTATTCTACAGAATAAGATAATTTCCCCCTGGGAGGGGCAGCAGGCTGTTGTGGAGCCCAGATATATCTGGGCCCCAAGAATCTCACAGCCGCTCCTCCAATGTTGTCTCCAGTGCCTCTCATTCCAGACTCTCCTTATGCTACTGCAGTCTGCACCACACTCCCCTTTCTGGGGTCCAAAGTTAGTAGCCTCAAACACAAGATCTGTGTTTTGCCCTTAAAGAAAAAAAGATGGTGCATTTGTGTCCAGCAGTTTTTGTTTCTCCCAAGTAGAGAGAGCCCCCGCAGTACAGGCTCCTGGATTTCCTAATCTTGATGCTCTAGGAATAGTCTTTGTGTGGGTTATGTGAACCCTCCTGTTGTATTTGGGTCCTGATTGTTATTGGCCCATTCATTGGTGGGAACTGCCCTACAGCTGGCTGACTAAGGGGCTCAATTCTTACAAAGTCTGCCTCTGCCTTGAGAGGGCTTCTAAGCATGGGCTTGATCCCCAGTCGTAGCATGTACAGGAGGCCACCCATCAATGCTGCTGTCTCATGCTGATACCTCTCTCTCTCTTTCTCTCCTAAATTAATACAACATATTCTTTATGCACTGTCTTCTTTCAAGTCTCATATTATCCTGATGGGATGGGGGAAGGAAAGGAAGAGTCCAGCAGCTAAACTAACACTAGACAGCGGTTGGGCACTTATGCTGTTTCCCTCAGTGAGTCTCAGCCTTAGGCTCCACAACTGCACTTCCCCAATGGCCTCTGCAGCCCATGCCACCCCAGCCACCTTTCTCCACCCTTTGTGCTCCTGGCTCCTCAGCTAATCTGCAGTCTCTTCAGACTATGTCTGGCTTGTGGTTCCAGAAGTCCCCAGGAGCAAGGAGGTGACAGTCCCATTCCTGGTAAATACCACAGTCCGCAGACCCTCACTTCCAGCAGTGGGGTGCATGGCTGGCCTAGTGCGGAGTGCACAAAGGCAAGGCCAGACACCGAGGTGCTGCCACTCCAGCAGCTTCTTCCCAAGGAGGATTTTGTAAATTTCAAAAAAAAATTGTGCACTCCAAACCTGCTCAGCCGGACACACTAGGCTGGGCGGTGGCAGGAGTTGCTCCACCAGGGAAACTTGGACCTCCTGCCCGAGTGCCCATACAGACAGGCAGACACTTGCACACACACCTGCACACTCACTCATGTACACACTCACACATGCTCTCACACACAGTAATCTGGATTTTCAAGTTGATTGCTCTGTAGTTTAGCTGCAAGACTGCTCTGGGGCTCAGAGCAAGTGGAAAGAACCATCTTGGAACTTTCAGAGTATTTTCTGATTTTTCTTTTGATTCCTTTTTTGACAGATTGACTATTTAGGAGTGTGTGGTTTAATTTCCCCCAATATTTTCTAGCTATTGATTTCTAATTTTATTCTTCTCTGATTGGAGGACATACTTTGACTATTTCTGTCCTTTTAAATTTATTGAAGTTTGTTTTATGACCCAATATATGGTCTACCCTCGAAACTCTTCCATGTGTACTTGAGAAAAATGTGTGTTCTTCTGTTGTTCAGTAAAGTATTCTTTAATACCTGTTAGGTCTATTTGGTTTATAGTGTGGTTCAAGTCCTTTATTTCTTTTTTAACTTCTGCCTACTTCTATCCATTATTGAAGTAAGTAATTGAAGTCTCCAACTGTTATTATTATTTTATTTTTATTTTTAATCCTCACTTGAGGACATGATTATTGATTTTAGAGAGAGAAGAAGGGAAGCAGGGAGGAGAAAGAGAGAGAGAGAGAGAGAAAGAGAGAGAAAGGGAGGGACAGATTGAGAGAAACATAGATGTTAGGGATATATATCAATGTGAGAGAGAAACATCATTCAGTTACTCCTCACATGTGCCTGGACTGGGGAACACACACAGAATCTAGGTATGTGCCCTGAACAGGTATTGAACTCACAACCTTTTGGTGCATGGGACAATGCTCAACCAACTGAGCCACATGGCCATGACTCCAACAGTTATTGTTTATTTGTTCATTTCTTCCTTAACTTCCATCATGTTTTGCTTCATGTATTTTGGGGCTCTGTTATTCAGAACATATATATTTATAATTGCTTTATCAGGCTGATAGATTGACCTTTTATCATTATCAAATACCCCCATTGTCTCTAGTAACATTTTTTAAAGTTGATTTGGTCAGATTTTTAAAGTGACAGTATGTTAAAATTATGACGCTAAAGTTGAGTCAGATGGGTCTTGCTTTTTATTCATTTTGGCAATGTTGGCATTTAAATTGCAGTGTATAGTCCGCTTATTTTATTTTACTTTTATCATTTTTATTGTTACGCTATTACATTTGTCTCAATATCTCCCCTTGTCCTCCTTTCCCCATCGCATCTCCCCCGTTCCCAGAATCAGTTCCCAAACAGTTGTCCATTTCCATGTGTCATTCATACCTGTTCTTTGTCTAGTCCCTTCCCCTTCTTCCCACCATTGTACCCAGCCCCCATGCCTCTTGTCACTTTCATTCTGCTCCAGGTTTCCATGCCTGTGGTTCTATTTTCATTAGTTTATTTTGCTCATTAGATTCCACTTATACATGAGACCATATGCTATTTGTCTTTCACCTACTGGCTTGTTTCACTTAGCATAATATTCTCCAGTTCCATCCATACTGTTGCGAAAGGTAGTTCCTTCTTTCTTTCTGCTGTGTAACATTGCATTGTGTAAATGTACCACAGTGTTTTGATCCACTCATTTACTGATGGACACTTAGGCTGTTTCTAGCACTTGGCTATTGTAAACAGCACCACTATGAAAATAGGGGTGCATAAGTTCTTTTGAATTGGTGAGTTGGGCCCCTTAGGGTATATCCCCAGCAATGGAATTGCTGGGTCAAAATGAAGTTCCATGTTTAGATTTTGAGGAAAGTCCATATTGTTTCCCACAATGGCTGCACCAGTCTGCATTCCTGCCAACAGTGTACTAGGGTTCCCTTTTCTCCACAACTTTGCCAGCACTTGTTTGTCGATTTTTTAATAATGGCCATTCTGACCAGTGTGAAGTGGTATTTCATTGTAGTTTTAATTTGCATCTCTCTGATGGCTAGTGATGCTGAGCATCCTTTCATGTGTCTCTGGGCCCTGTGCATGTCCTCCTTGGAGAAGTGTCTGTTCAGGTCCTTTGCCCCTTTCTTAATTGGATTGTTTGTCTTCCTGATGTTGAGTCTTATGAATTCTTTATATATTTTGGAGAGTAAACCCTTGTCCGAGGTATCATTGGCAAATATATTCTCCCTTGAAGTAGGTCCCCTTTTCATTTTGATAATGGTTTCATTAACCATGGAGAAGTTTTTTAGTTTTATGTAGCACCCTTTGTTTATTTTTTCCTTTATTTCCCTTGCTCTAGGAGATATTTTGGCAAAAATATTGCTACATGAGATATCTGATATTTTCTCCTGCCTACGTTTTCCTCTAGGACTTTTATGGTGTCACTACTTATACCTAAATCTTTTATCCATTTTGAGTTTTTTCTGGTGTATAGTATAGGTTGGTGATCTAGTTTAATTTTTTGGCAGGTACCAGTCCAGCTCTCCCAACACCCTTTATTAAAGAGGCTATCTATATTTCATTGTGTGCCCTTGCCCCCTTTGTCAAATATTAATCACCATACAAACTTGGGTTTATTTCTAGGATCTCTATTCTGTTCCATTGATCTATGTGTCTGTTCTTATACCTGTACCAGACTGTTCTGATTACTGTGGTCTTGTAGCATAGTTTGATATCAGCATTGTGATCCTCCCTACTTTGTTCTTTCTCAGGATTACTGAAGCTATTCGGGGTATTTTCATGTTCCATATAAATTTTTGAAATATTTGTTCTAGATCTGTGAAATATGCCATTGGTATTTTAATAAGAATCACATCGAATTTATGCATTGCTTTGGGAAGAATGGACATTTTAATGATGTTAATTCTTCCAATACATGAACATGTTATATGCTCCCATTTATTTGCAGCTTCCTTAATTTCTTGCTTCAAGGTTCTATATTTTTCCAAGTACAGGTCATATATAATGCCAAATTCTTAATGGCAGCAAGGGAGAAACAGCAAGTAATATACATGGGAGCTCAAATAAGCTATCAGCTGATTTCTCATCAGAAACACTACAATATAGAAGGGTTTGACATGAAGTATTCCATGTAATGAAAAGCAAGGACCTACAACCAAGACTACTCTATCAAGCAAGGTTCTCTTTGAAAATGGATGGTAAAATAAATAGCTTCCCAATAAAAGAAGACTAAAAGAGTATATCTCCACCAAGCCAGCACTGCAAGAGATGTTAAAGGGACTAGTATAAAAAAGGAGAAGAAAAAGGGAGAAACAGAGAGTGAGAGGGAAAGAGAGAGAAAAATACAGATATGGAACAAATGGCCAGGAGTAAATACCTATCAACAATAACCTTAAACGTAAATGGATTAAATGCTCCAATCAAAAGACACAGGGTAGCTGAATGGATGAGAAGACATGACCGGCATATATACTGTCAACAAGAGATCCATCTCAGAAAAAAAAAATGATATACACTGGTTGAAAGTGAAGAGATGGAAAAAAATATTCCCAGCAAACAGACATGAAAAGAAAGCTGGCATAGAAATATTTATATTGAAAATTGAAATAATATCAAGCATGTGCTCAGATCACAATGGATTGAAACTGCAAACCAACCTCAAAGAAAAAAATTAAAAACTTTCAAATACATGGAGACTAAGCAACGCCTATTAAATACTGAATAGATCAACAAAGAGATCAAGGAAGAAATCAAAATGTATCTTGAAACAAATGAAAACGAACACACAACAGCCCAAAATCTATGGGAAACAATGAAGGCAGTACTGAGAGGGAAGCTCATAGCAGTACAGGCCTTAGCTAAAGAAGATCGAAAATTCTCAGGTAAAGAACATAACCCTACATCTACAAGTACTAGAGGAAAAACAACAAACAAAACCAAGAGCGAGTAGAAGGAAAGAAATAATCAAGATCAGAGCAGAATTAAATTACATAGAGTCTAAAAGAACAAATAGATCCAGGAGCTGGTTCTTTGAAAAGGTAAAACAAAATCAATAAGCCTTTATCCAGACTCATCAAGAAAAAAGAGAGGACCTGAATAAATAAAATAAAATAAATAGAAAGGAAAGAAGAGAAGTTACAACCGATACCACAGAAATACAAAAGATTGTAAGGAATTACTTACTATGAACAACTATATGCCAAGAAGTTTGAAAACCTGGGTGAAATGGGCAAATTTAAAGAAACATACAAGCTGCAAACATTGAATCAAGAAGAAGCAGAAAGCCTGAATAGACTGATAACAATGACTGAAATTGGAGCAGTAATTTAAAAACTCCCAGTACACAAAAGCCCTGGACTGGATGGCTTAACAGAAGAATTTTACAAAACATTTAAGGAAGAGCTAACTCCTATCCTTCTCGAACTATTCCAAAAAATTCAAGAAGAAGGAAGACTCCCAAACTATTTGTATGAGGCCAGCATCATCCTAAACCCAAAACCAGATAAAGACACAACAAAGAAAGAAAACTACAGGTCAATATCTCTGATGAACATACATGCTAAAATCCTCAACAAAATACTGGCAATCTGGATTCAGAAATACATTAAAGTGATCATATACCATGATCAAGTGGCATTCATCCCAGTGTTGCAAAGATGGTGCGACATTCACAAATCAATAAACATAATACGACACACGAAAAAAATGAAGGAGAAAAAGGACATCATATCAATAGATGCTGAAAAAGCATTTGTTAAGATCCAGCACCAATTTATGATAAAAAAGACTCAGCAAGATGGTAATAGAGAGAGCAGACCTAAACATAATAAAAGCCATGTATTACAGCCAACATTATACTCATTGGGCAAAAACTAAAACTTTCCCCTTAAGATCAGTAACAAGACAAGGGTGTATGCTGTCACCACTCTTACTCAAGCTATCAGCTGATTGCTATCAGCTGATAGCTATCAGCTATCAGCTGATGTTGATTATACTGGAAGACCTAGCCACAGTGATCAGACAAGAAAAAGAAATAAAAGGCATCCAGATTGGAAAGGAGGAAGTAAAACTGTCATTATTTGCAGATGACCTGATAGTGTACATAGAGAACCCAATAGGCTCTGCCAAAATACTATTCAACCTTGTAAGTGAATTTGGCAAAACAGTGGGATACAAAGTCAATATTCAGAAATCAATGGCATTTTTGTATACCAACAACAAAATATCAGAAAGATAAACTAGGAAAAAAATCACATTTATTATAGCATCAAGAAAAATAAAGCACCTGGGAATAAATTTAACCAAGGTAAAAAACATTTAGTCAACTTTTAAAAAATGTAATCATTGTTATGGCTGGGCTTAAGTCTACTTGCTTTTTGCTTTCTATTTGACCCCTCTGTCCTTTCTTCTTCTTGTCTTCTTTAAGGTAATCAAATATGTTTTTAAACATTGTTTTATCATTCCATTTTATCTCATCACAATATTTGCTTTTAGTTATGTCTCTTAGTTATTGTTTTTATATGTTTTGCTTTTTAGCAGGAGGTTTTTGTAGTTCTCGTTTTAAGGTTTACTATTAATCACCTTATACAAGTTTATGAGTACAGAGGTGTAGAATAATTTGGCATATTTGGAAACTGAGAGATTGTTTTGGTACCTGGACCTCTGAGATTAATATAAGGCTTACCATAACCATTAATTAGAATAGAGTGATGATAATATTTTATTTATCAAGTACTTATTATGTGCCAGTCACTGTGGTAACTGCTGTATACACATTAAGTTAAATAATTTAATTCCCACAACTACCTAATGGAGTGGGTATGAGAAAACAGACTTGGCAACTTTCCAAAGGTCGCATAGCAAATGGAAGGCAGATCCAGTATTTAAACCCTGGCAGACCTAGTGGAGATGCAAGGGACAATATATATCGTTGTTTGGTGCATTTGAAGATTTCTGAGGTGAGATGTGAGCAGACTTGTAGTTTAGCAAAATCACTCTTGCTGCTTTATTGGAAATGGATTGGAGTGTACTAAAACTAAGGCTGAGAAAACAGTGAAGACACCGCTGTTACAGCTTAGTTGAGAAATGATAAAGAACTAAATTTAGATAGTAATAGTGGATTTAAAGGGGAAATTCAATCAAAAGAAAAAGAGAAATGTATGTATTACAATCAATATGACCTGATATTACATAAATCATAAAGAGAGAAAAAAGGAGGAAAATTGAGTGAAAAGTCCCTACTTTGTGCTTGTTGTGTGTGTTAAGCTGAGGAAGAAAGAGTAGGTGATCTTATCAAGTGTTATATATAACAAATACCATAAATTGCATATGATGACATAAATATGTTAGACTGTATACTAATGCTATTGTTATTGATGATGTTCTAGTTGTAGTTATTGTTAATGACACTCATCAATAAATGTTTAAATGAATATGATGATGGTTAACATTTACTAAGTGCTACTTATTTGCTAGGAATTGTAATACTTTCCTTTACAAAAATTACCTCATTTAATCCCCATAATGGATTATGAGTTAAACACTATTATTCTCATTTGGTGATTCTGGAAGCTGGAGTAAAAAGAGGTTAAGTAACTGCCCAAAGTCAAACAAGAAGGTAAATACTGCAGCCATATCTAGTTTAAAGTTGTAGCTATTTTTATTTACAATGTTATTAAAATTAGTTTTGAACATATAAACAGACAATTCACATTTTAACAGATACATATTTTTCAGCTTCTTTAAAAAAATGCTAAAATGTAGCTACACATGGACTTAATGAGTGTCCCACTTTAGACAGAGCATAGATTCTCAGAGATTCTAGTTCCTACCCAGGCTGCTTAAATCATTTATGTTACCTGACTGTCTGTGGGGTATGAGTCACAATTCTCATGGTGTAAGACATACCTGCAGTTCTCAGGAACACTGAAGAAAGACAAGCATAGATAAAAATAATAAATACTACAACTTATAATTTAATAATACGCTTATGATTCAAGGCACAACATTTTAAAAGATTCCTTATTATCTGAGCATTTTTATAGAAGATGGCTTACATTGAAGAGTTGATGAAAATAGAATCATAGAAAAGGTTGATCTACTTTATGAAAAAGAATACTCTAACGATAACAGTAGTTACTATGTCCCAGGTATCGTAATAAATGCTTTACTTGCATATATCTCCTTGCATCCTTTCAACAATCCTATGAAGTAGATGATTATTCTCTGCTTTTTAAATAAGAGGAAACTGATGCCCCTACCAATTTGAGATTTCTCAATACACACAGCTACTTAGTGACTCAAAAATCTTGAGCTGGTGATTTCTGGTTTAGTGTCTTCTATAATGTAAATTCAAAAAGGGCTGAAAATCTAGACAGTTTTTTTTTAATTTTCTAAAGGTAGTTTGTAAACCGAGAAGGCAACCGTGTAGCAGAGAATTTTCAAGTAGGATTTGCCCTAGATGTTCCACAGTTGCCTCTAAATTTCTTTCAGGGAGCTGTTGAATAAACAATGAGAGGCCAGTAGTTGTGAAAGAGATTTGAAAAGGTAATGAATAGTACTGATTCTTCTTGATTGAAATTGATGTTGTTGCCTTGTGGAGAGTTCCTAGGTCCAATATGTTTCCAATCTTCTGTCCATTATAAAGCTTAGTGAATAACCTGTGGGCCAGTGGAGACCTCACTCTTCACTCTGGCCAGTGTATAACCTATGTTTTCAGTCCTAAGGAAATCCAGTTTTCAAAAAGTGATTTGGTTTAACCTTTTTACTTCAGTGGCAATTCAGAAATTTATGAACTTGTTGACTGAGATAGTCCCCTTAAGCTGTAGAGAGCACTTTATGTGATAAAGAATATCAACATTTTTAATTCACAGAAGTAAAACAAACCTTCTTAAAGGTTCGAATTACCTTCTTAAATTTAATCAATGTTAATTAAATATATTAAGATCTTCATTAGCTTCTCTTATTTTTTTATTTAATTTTCTTTATTTTCTAAATGTGTAATTGCTATCAGGTGCACGTCATAATAAGAAAAATACACAGATTGTATGAGGTAAATTCATCCCCTTCAACCTCTAATATAGTATGATTTTATTTTTACTCTTTCTACATATAAACCTTTTGTTTTCAGCCAAAGTCACCCTTATTTTATAATTCTGTTCATATGTTATCACTTTCACATGGAAATGCTTAAGCTAATATTTTTATTTATTTTATTTTTTATGCCTGTAATGCTTTATTTATTCATTGGTATATTTTATTGAATATGTTATTATAGTTGTCCGATTTTTTCTCCCCTTTATCCCCTCTGCCCTGCATCCCATTCCATAATCCCCCACCTCAGTTCACACTACGGGTTGTATATATCATTCCTTTGGCTTCTCAATTTCCTATACTATTCTTAACCTCCCCCTGTCTATTTTTTGTTTTGTTTTGTTTTATCAACATTTTTCCACTACCACTTTCCGCAGCCCCATACACCCCCACCACCCACCGTCAAACATTCCCCAATTTGGCTTTGT